>JABUQX010027336.1:25000-52564 GCA_015478945.1 Trachelipus rathkii | reverse complement strand
GAGAAGCGAGAGAAGTACTAATAACTCAACCTCTATCTATATACGGATAGCATTACCTATACGCTTATAACTCAAGCTTATAAACCCGTTCCCCATCGCCATTATAATACTATATTATTAATATATATATAATTATACTACTTTTATTATTATTGTATATATTTATATAATTATATCATAATAATATGAATAATAAAAAATAACTACATAAACCTAATTACCTTAAAAACGTACACTTGCTCGGTTATATTTATTTTATCTTCTTTCACTATTTTAAATACTCCCCTTTATATCCTATATCACACAAACCCAAAACTTCCATAAAATATATTTAGTTTGTTTTATACTGCCGTTATTGTTCGTTTGTTGTGTGTGTGTGTGGTGCTGTTTATGCTTTAGTTATCTTTCCCATTAGGATTGTCTTTGTACATTAAGTGCTCCCCTGTTTTAATTATTTTTAACTACCTATGTTGTTATTACTATGTAGAAAGATTTATTTGTTCAATGCATTTCCTCTTCAAGGTTGATTAGGTGAACCTGTTTCACAAGCTCAATCTTTCAAGATTTTTTTAGAGAATATTCACTGAAGCACTAGCTTCAATGATTCAGATGTTACGATCAGTCTAGGGAGAGTTAGTCTAACTATGTTGATGCCTAGAGCTACCTTTAAATTATAACATAGCTAGTTATTTTAAGCGTAGCACAATGAAAGGTAAGTCATTTTTTCTTCATATCTTACGTTTTAACTACAGCAAATAATAAAAGTTTTCTTTATAGTTTATTCTACCTTAATTTCTTAACCATCTGTTAATTAATAAACTTTGCGTGTTTAGTCTTCATTTATTCACGCTTTCCGATTTATTCTTACCATATCTGGATGGCGATTAATCCCGGTCGGTGCTTCACGGCAAACTCAGACTCTTCAATATCTGCGCGTCATCTCTTCTCTACCGCTCTCGGCTTCTCTCATCTCTCTCTCCTCTCTCCTCTTCACTCAAGGTCCATGCAACTTATTGATCTCTTCCTTCGCTCTCTCATCTTCTACAAAAATACCCTCCAGACTTCTCCTACTCTCTTCAACGCGCTCATCAAGTCTCAGCACTGTTGAATTCTCAAATAAACATTCTTCTGTCTTAGCGCATAAACAATAATTATCTTGGAAATCTGACATGCACAGGGTTGTTAAGGCTTTTCCTTCTACACACATTGACAAGACTATGCGAGTTCGGGTTCCACGCATTGAGCGGTAATATTTTACTCCAATCAGCTCGATCTGTTTCTTCCAATTATATTAAAGGGTCTTCTCCGCTTCCTGATATTCGGACGATACCTCCGCTTCCACATACAATATAGGGAGTTGTTTCCGTTACAATCCGGTATTCCGACTAACACTCTGCTTTTAAGGAAGAAGGGTTGAGTATAAGCGCTAAAATCTATCTTATGAAACGCTGCCCCCTTCGCAGTACTTTCTGCTAATCTCTCTTGCCTCTATATCTGCGGCGTGATGTTGGTATCCTTACATCTTGTAGAACCTATAGGTGTACAATTGAAATGCTTTGAGGGAAGTCAGTAAGGGCTAAAGAGATATAGACTATCAAAAATATCTTATATAATAGGGGCTAGGGCGACTAATATCAAAACATATCCCAGTCGCCATGACCACCACGTAACACGAAGTGCACGTGTGCGCACGCTCACACAGTGCGCGAGCACAGATGCCTCTTACGCACACAGCACACAATTAGGTTACACCACACACCCTACGTACTACACACAACCCATCATATCATCTACCGTACATCCCCCTCCACCACTACGTCACGAGGCATCGGCTCTCTGCGGGGGGGACGGTTTTTTTTAGACAGGGGCGAAAAAAGCTACTATCGTGCCGCGTAGTCGAATGGACTTCAGTACTACATTTTGCAAACCAGCCACCCTTCCTTTAAAACCCACACTACATAAGTCAGCTTAATGCGTCCACCTAACATATTTAGGCCATAATTACATAATATTATATTCCTACTAGCCTTAAAATAAGGCATACTATACTACTGACCATATATATAAAATTATCTATATGGACATAGTATATTATATATATTATATACTACCTTATATTTTTATTATATTATACTATATATGATTATCACTATTACATATATATATATATACCCTCATAAAATATGGTTTTGACAACCATCGGTGAGATCAACGAGTGCACTGTGTACCGCGAGAAGACTACACGTGCTGCTGAGTGGAGTGCGCTCTATCACCACACGACTCATTACTATCACAGCACTCATCATAGCAGCGCAATCTTAGTCCAGCTTATATATACTTTATAATTATTCATCATGACAACTCACGTAGCGCTCTCACTAAATATAACTCTATCCACCTATTACCTATTTCCTCACTATTATAACCTAACTCGTAGCAATATTAATATATATCCGTATTTAAATACGTACTACAATATAATATATCATTATACGCATTTTACTTATATTTAGAAATAGTACCTCATTTTATATTCCATTATTTATTTATATCGTATATGACTACTACCTGTACCCCTCCACTAATCATTATCGACCTAGTGACGTCCACCAGTCTATCCACTATATACTCGATAACGTCACGTTTAACCCAAAGTGCCACGCTTCACTTCGTTCAATATATTATCTTGACCGTATCACTCTATACAGGTAACTACAATTTGTTGAGAGGAGACTATCTGTTTTATTACATAACATAAATAAAACTAATATCTCACTAATATATATATATCACTACCGTGATATATAATAATATATATATAATATAAATATTTCATGATATAATAAATATAAATAATAACTTAAATTTGACTTATGACAATTATCTATAAATTTTCTTAATAATATATAATATGAACTTGAGTTGAGACATGCAATTTCCATAAATTATAATAGTCAATATAATGAATAGCGTGGAATACAGAACATAATAAATCCACAGTGTATAATATTTTAATAGTTATAAGAACCGATAAATTAATATTTAATCATATTATATATTATTTAATTAATATATATATATTATAATAATAATATAATTATATATATATATATATTAATAAATATAATAATATATAATAATATAAATATATATTAATTATATAATTAAATTATATATATATAAATATCATATATAATAATATATATAATTAAAGTTATTAGAACAAGATATCTAAAATGTTAAAATATACAACACATTTATATAGAATTTTATATTTCTATTGAAATTAAGGATGCTTCATATGATTGTGTTGTTGTATAAGTAAATTACTATTATCAGATAGTATAGATATTTATATAGTCTGTGTTACGACATTATTGTGGTTCTCTCTGATATCTGGAACTGATGTATTCTTCATATTTCTCTATGTATATATATCATATTATATTTATATATATCTAAGTCTAGATTAGGATAAATATAATAATTTTGGTAATAATAATAAAATGAGAATCACTATAATAGTAGTTATTATATATTTTATTATATATATTCTTTATTATTTCCGTATAATTTAATATTTATATTTTTGCTATTTTTTTATTAATTTGGATGTTGGATGCTTACTCGAGTTTTTTCATGGGTTTCGCTTTATTATAAAGAATATTCCTCGTTGACTTGCGCTAGTACTATTTTTCACTAATAATAATGTTATAATATAATATTTTCTTAATAATAATCATATATAATTATTTTTTTTATTGAAATATATTACCTTATTTAAAAGTCTAAACAAGTATATTATATATATATATATATTATTATTTTTTAATAATAGAAACAAATATAAGGGTTAGGCTTACCGGTGGTGATAGTTATGGTTTTTTATTTTAAAATAGCTATCATGAAGTTTCATGAGTTTATTATATAGTATATCTAGTTACTATCTAGTAGTATACATATATAATATGTTATTTTATTATTCATCGCATATTATTCAATGTATCTATGGTTATACTATTAAATTACTTTCTCTGATTTATATATTATAAATAATATTATTATATTATATAAAATATTATTTATAAATATTTTTAAATTTTTATATTTGAAAATAAATAATATTAATAGAATTACTTAAATATTTCTTTTAATATTTATCAATATTTTAAATATATTATTTATAATATTATTATTATATATATATTATATAATATCATTAATATAATTTAATAAATAATATATATATTATATATATATAATTAATATATAATTAATTAGTTAAATATAATTTAATATATATATTATATATAAAGATAAATATTAATTCTATATAATATTTAATATATAATTTATAAAATAATATTGTAATATACATTAATATATAATAAAATAATTTAGAAGCTTTATCAAGAATTTTTTAATTCATGTTTTTTTATAAATTTCACTTGAAATGTAATGCATGTAACATTTTATAAAAATATTTCAAATATATTAAAAAATATTTATATAAATATTATATATATATTAATACATAATATTATTATATAATAAATTATATTATATTATTATAATATATTATAAATAAAAATAATATAATATTTTAATTATATAATATAAATAATTATACAATTTATATTAATATAATAATATTATAATATTTCAATATTTATATATTAATTTATGAATTATAATAGAAAAATATTAATATTTAAATTAAATATATTTTTAGACTATGTTTTATTATTAATATAGATATTGAAGAAGTTTATATAACAGTTTATATAATTATATAATATATAATTAATGTACTCTATTATAATATAATATATAATAAAATAAAAATATTTTTTCCTTAATTGTGTTATTAGTCTTTAATATATATTGCTTATTATTATTTTCATGGTTTTAATTATTAAAGTTATCTTAACTATTTCGTAGTATATAATAATATATATCTTAACATATATATATATATTATAATATATTTATATATATAATACTTATAATTACATAATATTTATATATTATATATAATAGAACTATATTTTATGATTATATAATATATATATATATAATATAGATATGGTATTGAGGTAGATTATAAATAGGGCGGATGTGCTTTATTGAGCTTCTCCGAGCGTGGTTTGTTATAAGTTTCCTTACTCTCAGTACGTTATTGGCTTAAAAATAATATTGGAGAGATGTGATGTTTAAGCGGTCTTAGTTTTGGTAAACGCATGATATCCTGGTATACATCTCACTCTTTTTTCAAATTGAGGTATGTATAATATAATATTATATTAGGGGCATATTATTACTATATTTATCTACATAACTATTATTAAATTAGAATAATTTTATAACTGGCTGACTTGTATAAGATCATTATTCACAATACCTACTCTAGGTGAGTTAATATATAAATTAGTTTATATTTATAATATATATCATTGCCTCATTTATAAATATTAAAATCTTCCTTTTTTAGTATTTATGTAAATATCCTTTTATTTTATAATACAGTAGTTAGTACTATTATAGCGTTTCTATATATTCTAAGTTTATATCAGTACGCGGTATACAGGTTATTTGTAAATATAATGTAATTGGGTATTTGTTATTTTATTTCTTATATTTTATTATATATTAGGTTATCTAGCTCACGAAAGGTAGTATATACTTATTGCTTTATGACCGCTGTCAGAATAGAGAGAATCTTCTTTAATATTTCTCTACTTCGTAGTATACTTGGTTTTATATGACTAATAATATATCATTTGGGCAAAGTAAATATTAATTATAATTATATTATATTATTTATAATATATTATATATATTATTATATTATATAATATAATAAATTTATTAATAAAATATTAAATAAAATATATATATTATATTATATTATTCATATATATTATATAATTATTAATTAAACTATTATTATATTATAAATATATAATAATTATTATATAGCTTATGTAATAATTTCATAGGTTTTTTATAAGTTTCATTTACTTCGTAGTATGAAATATATAATCTTTATAACGTCTTATTGTTACACTAGATCTGGACATGAATACATCCATTCCTCTCGGTTAGATATATTTATCATATTAGTTTATTATTTAATATTATGTAAATATATTTAGCTAATAGTTTATTTATTTACCTACCTCACTCACTCAATAGGAGTAATAATAAATATATATTATTATGTAAAAAGGATAAAAACTGATTATTGGATATAACAATATGACCCTTACATAAATGCTTTTTATGTAGTTTTCATTGGTTCGCTTGAGTATATATCTTAAGAGTTTCATCGGCTATATTAGTTAAAAGTTTTCATATCTTCTCAGTATTATAATTTATTTTACCCGCTCGTGAATTCACGACTATTTTATCTGCGGTGTCATACCTTCTTGCTTTATAATTCATACGTGTCATTTAAAATAACTATACTTTCAAAGAATATTATTATTTTTTTTAGCAATAATTTCAAGCAATAAAAATTAAGTAGAACACAACAGCTTGTAACTCATCTAAGTCATAAAGGAGCATATTTCAGGGTGAGGGTTGGCCATACACCTACTACCGAATATGCGACTATATGTACTTGTTAGTAATAGCACCATCTATATAATTATGATTAAGCGCTTTAAATAGTTTCAATGTCTTTTTGACCTAATTCCTAATTATTTGTTTATATATACTTTTGGAATATATATAATATATAATACAACAATAATATATATTATATTAGTAAATATAATAATATAATGAAATATATATATATAAATATATTTTTTTATTTTTTTATAGATATCTATAATATAATTCATATTATTTAATAGAATATATTTATATATAAAATATTATTATTTATATAATTTATTATATATAATATATTAATAATATTTTTATATAATATTATAATAACATTTATAATATAAATATATAATTATTATTATTTATATATATAATACTATTAATAATATAATATATTATTAATAATTTATCCTTGGATTACGTATATCTGCAATATAGAAGCCCTTATAAAATGATGTCATTGTATAATACTAATCTTCTATAATCATTACTCAGCTATGGTAAATGAAAATTTAAAAATTAAATTATGCAAATAATTCCCTCAATCAATATAGTTGGCTAATAAACATAAACAAAGTTTATTATCCAACATAATACAAATTATAAAATTAACAAAGTCCCACACTCAAAACATATAATCAAAAATAAAGTTCATTTAAAAATTAAATTAAATAATATGAATAAGTGTATATTAAGTATTACACCAAATTATTAAAATTGTACAAGTAAATCAAGTAAAATAACAAAATACTCACTATGTTCTGTCTGTCACCTCTCATCCGTCCTACCCTTCCCTTACCCTAGCCCGTTCATAGAACCTTTTTGATCTTTGTACACTGATTTTATAATGATTCAGATTGTACACAATTTACTGCGTAGGTAACCATAATTCAGGTGATGAAAATCAAGACTACAAAATAAAATAAATGTTCATCCTTATATACTTTTATCTACAATATCGTATAAATATGGTAAGGCGGTAAACAGTATAGTTTTATCACACATAAAATTAAATGCTAGCATCCACTTGCATTACCACTAGACTAGAATATAAATGAAACAATTTATTGCACATCAAAATCTATACACACTCTTTCGCTCTACATTCAACCAGGAATAAATTATTTTTTTTTTTTTCATTGGGGGGCCGTTTAAAAGACTTTTCGAATTGAGTTTTTTACAATTGAAGTTTTATCAATAAAAAACTATCTCTTAAACTTCGCTTAACAAAGTTCCATATTAACAAACAAAAAGATTTGGGGCTTAAGATCCATAAATCGGCCGCAGAGGTTTGCACCAGTCGAGTTACATTAACGTTATACTTATTCACTTACTCTTTGGTTCTAATGCATACTCTCTAACCATATACTTCAGTGTGTTAATTTTATCTTATCACATATTGATTATACGTCGCATTTGCGTAGTATCATTTTTCGGATTATTAACATATGCTAGCATAGAAATGAGTTTCTTGTATGGTGATTTTTCATTCTTTAACAGTTGTATTTATATTTATGCTAATCATAAAAGGTTGTTTATCAACATTACATGAAAGCTAAATTCATATGCATCATAAATAGACTACAGAAAATGAAAAATACCTAAACAAAAGGGCAACTTTTCAACATCAATTACCGCAGCTATTAAAAACATTTATACGGAGTTAGATACAAGTATCCACACTATAATCATTCAGTTTAATATTGTATACTATAGCAAATGTCATTGACTCATATAGTCCTGTAACTCATTCATCAATTTTTCAATACATACTCTACAAATCACATATCTAAAGAATATTATATTCGTTGCATCTGACAAGTAATAGACATATTACGCCAAATAAATTCTACTCAGATCACACCATATCTATATTATCATTAACAGCACCTTCTTTCCTAACGAATACTGTTAAACATAATACACAGTTTTATCTCAACATCACATAAATATAAATTCTTTGAGATAAACTATCCCATGAGTAAATTGCCTCACATGGTTTTACTGATTTTAAGCAGTTACATCAGTAATATCAGTAAATCAAACCATTAAACTTTCCCTCCTCCACCCCGTCGCCATCCACTGCGAAATGACATTGTCCCATGTTATTAAAGTCGTAACGTCATCATAGCCTCCATTTTCAAGTATCATTTCTACCATCATTATATTCATGTTTTTTTTCAATTCCACTTATACTACATGAATATATGCTCACTCGTACACTAAGTTTCTTACTTACATAAAGCTACATAGCATCATATATGCACTCACACGCAAGAATATTACTGCTACAAACGTCAAACTTCAACTACAAAAACTTGTCGCCTAATAAACAGTTAACATTAACAAAATGCTCTCCACACTTAACATTCAGTAAAGTACTAGCAATGTCACTACAATACCCGGTAACCTATTCATTCCACTTTTTTCCAAGCATATCTCTAACATATTACCTCGTCTAACTCTCTCACCATTCGCTCCAACATGTCAATATTTAGCTCACAAAAATTTTATCTATATATACCATAATCTCTATATCTATCACTCATCAGACCAACGAATATAGTTGTAAACATAACAAAGTCTTATCCACTCTCGCTACATATATAATAGTCAAAATTCTGTAACTGGTTCTTACTTGATTCTTAAAGCATCACAATCAGTCAAACTTCAGTAATCAATACCTAATCACCCCTACCGCCTCCCACATTGACCTTCTGATCTATTTGATCTATTGAATCTCATGCATATTTCGGGTATCATTTCGACTAAACATAACACAAAAATAAGTTTTTTATAATACTACCATCCCGATATATATGCTACATCTGTAATCAAAGTTTTCCTTTACATCTCTAAAGACTCACACGATCAACATAACCTGAACTCAAGTTAATGTACCAACGACAAACTCTAACACATCCATACCTGTACGAGTAAACTACTAACATTAAAACACTCCGCACTTAACTAACAGTACGCTACTCACACTCTCCTCGCTACAAACGTAACCTATTCCCACTTTTTTCGAGCATTTCTCTAACATATCAATGTTAATTCTTACAATTAACATCGTATATTTAACAAAATTTAGCATAACCCTGTCTCATCATCATAATGAAAACGTTATAAAAACTACTCACTAGGAAGGTTTTTTTTCTCACATTATTTAGTAATATTTTGCAAAAACTTCGTCATTACTCACTCGTCTAAAATATCATAATCCCCAACGAATAATGGCAAAGACAACAAAGTTTTCAACCAAACCATAACATAAATCAATAACAATTTTATCTCTGACATAACATCAAAAATACCGCTTCTCTTGTCTACACCACTCACTCACACGTAAATCAGACGCATAAGTATATTGATTTTAAAACGTCATGTATAAATTCGGTAACAGAGATAAATTTCAGGCTAAATAAGCATACATCTTTATGTAAAACACGCATAGCATGTCCACTCTCAAACCTATTCCGCCTATTGATCTATTGTAACTTATCTCGATCCAATGTTCATTTTCGATAGTTCGTTTTTGGATAAACATAACATAAACAATAAGTTGTTTACTACTATAAAAAACCCTGACGCTAACGAATAATAATTGCATACGCAACTAATAGTTTTAGAAGCATCATAATAAATGCTAATACATATCATCAATATACCTGAGCCTCACAAATTTATGAGTGTGAATATACTTTATCTGTCCATATGTTAAGATTCTAGAACGAAGTATTTCAGGGCTATCTCTATTTCTAATACAAACTAGAATAATAATATAATAATAACTAATAATCAATAAAGGTACAGTAGCTATACAGGCTTAATAACATATACTCGACATGTTCCGCAAGACTGTGAAATTACTCCGCATGGATGGCGAAGCGCGAGACGGCAGGTAAGGACCGTATGTATCTACACAAAAACCTGCAAGATTAAAATAAGTGATCCCATTCATAATCTAAAGTATATCTCTAGCACATCTCTTGAACTTATTGCAAATCTGACGCACTATCTTTATAACGTCGTTCCACTCTAGTGCCCTTGCTGTAGAACTTTTGTTATCCTTCTGAAAGATAATAAAAATGGGGACATTAGCTCAATTCTAATTGCCTGGGCAAGAATAATCATTTATCAATGGGTACTATGATGTTTTGATTAGACCTAGGCTCACGTTTCTAATACCTGAGATCACTCGTCAGATTAAACATAATATAATCTTACATTAATACTTCTATTCATTTCTCTCTACAAATTCAAGATATGATCTAATGTTCACACAAGTCAGTGGAGTAAGGTCGAGCTTTAACATAAACAGTTGTACATAAACTTGGAAAGAATCAGAACAGACTTTCATTAACTATTCACGAGTATCTAAAGCAACACATCACTCCCGAAGAGAAACCAGCAATGGGAATGCGACCCTCATAATGACAGTGGCGTGTAATTCCTGAAGGGGGGATCACCCGTGAGTGGGTGTAAGCGGGCACTACCCCTCCGAAGGAGGGTTGAGGTTTCTCCTATATATATTTTTTTTAAATATAGTGATCAATATATGCAATCAGGTATAATATATGGACATAAATTAGTAGCCTAGCTATACCTGACTCTAGGATTAATCTATATATATTATTATATATATTAGGGTTTATAATAATAATATATTAGTATATGTTTATATGTATTATTTATAATATATATATACTCATATATATATATATATATATATATATAATATATAGTATATATATAACTTATATATTATGTTTTTATATTATTAAAATATATATACTATTAGGGTATTAAAATTAAAGTTTTAGGGATATATAATATATATAATATTATATTATTTGTTTAGTTTTATTATGGCCTTTATGTATAAAAGAAATATAGTTATTTATATTTATTATTTTATATATATTTATATATTAGTATTATTATATATCATAAGCTATATATTAATATTATAATTTGTATAATATCATAATTTCTATATCCTACCTATATATTTCATTTATTATATATTATACTACAATTATAATTATATATAATTTATTATATAAAAATTACGTATGCGCGAGAGAAAAAGATTATGTCTGCCGAGATAAAGGGTAAATAAGCGTAAAATACTGGGTAGGTAGGTTTATGACTTTGTAATCGTAAGAAACTTTATATACAAAGAGTAGTTCATAAGCATCATTATATATATACTATATTATTAGTACCTTATATATAAATTACACATGGGCAAAGCTATATTATTTTACCAATAATATACTATTAAGTCCCCTTTAGGTATGATATATTATATATATATATATACTTTAATATCTACGAAGTAGAAGACTTTGATAAAAAAACCATGAAACTCCAATAAGCATCAAATATATATATAATATACTTAATACATTTATATATATAAATATATTATTTTATTTATTAAAGAAAATAGCTGAATATTTCTCTAAATTGTAATATAGATATAATATTATATATAGCAAATATAAAGTTATATATATATATATATATATAAATTATATATTAGTAATTAATTATAATTATTATACTGAAACGAAAAGGGTAGTTTAATGAAATTTATAATTATAAACATGAAATTCATAAAGCATATATAATTAAATATACTATTTTGCAATATATATATAATATATATATATATATATATATATATAAGTAAATTTATTATATAATATATAATATACGCATTTATTCGCACGATTTATTTTAATATATAAAAAATAAATTTTACAGATTCTTATATTATTATTTAAGAAATAATGATAAATGGTTATATTTATAGCATACTATAATACTCAGATGAAAAAGATTATGTATCCCAGATACACGGCAAAATAAGTCGTAAAATACTATAATCAATTATATTTTATATAGCTCTTTATCGAATGTAGGAGAAACTTATAAAATAAAACTCTATGAATAACTCGCGATAAATTTTGGAAAGAAAGGAGGGCATTATATATAATATATATATTTTAATATTAATAATATATATAATAATATATAATATTATACTATTATAAATAATAAATAGAAATTAATATAAACTACTTTTTATATACTCAATATATGGTTATATTGAATTATATAGATAAATATAGTATATATATATATAGGTTTATATATTTATTTAATTTAATAATATAATATAATTATATTCATTCCCTAATCCTAGCTGGCTCCTTATAAAGTTAAAATCATAGAAAATCATAAGCATATATATATTACCCCTTTTATTTTATATATATATATATATTATATATATTATATATTCAATATAATAATTTATTTGATTTTAATATGAATAAGGTTATTATTTATATTTAATATTAATCTTATATATATTATTAATAATAAAATATATATATTATATACTATAATTTATATTATATAATAATTATAAATCACTCTTTATGAAGATTATGTTCCAGATACAGGAAATAGGCGTCAAACAGACTATATACATTTAATACTAGAAAGTAAGAAACCTATAAAAACCATATGATGAAACATTTCATAAGCCATATATACTATATATTTAATAATATATATAATAAATAAATAATTTTTTTTTTCAAAAGTTTTTTTGTTTCCAGCATTTATTTGTTGTTTGGTTTTTCCTCAATACAATTTTTTTTTCAACAAATCATTAAGTTGAATTCAAGAGATACAAAAAAGCGCCAAAACCGAATAGAACGATCAAAATTTGTTTGGCATATACGCTCTTTTTGTTTTCTTCCAACATTTTTGGGGCCGGGGGGGTCCTATTAAGCCTAAAACTTTCTAGCTTTTTTTTAGACTTCATTGGGGGCCGCGGAAAACCAAAGAAGGGTAACATTTCTTTTGCTTATTTAACTCCTCCCTGCTATAATATATTATTATATATATATATTATATATATATATATATATATATATATATATATATAGGCACTTTCCCTTTAAAAGGATGTTACATAAGAATACATATATCAAAATATCGCTGAACACTAATCGCTAACCATGCACTGTGACGTGTCAACTTAAACTCCAATAGAAGAAGAGAAAAAGTTTCCACATGTTTTTTTTTTATAAAATGTTATTTTTATATGTTAATTTTGTTTTAATTTTTTTTTTTTTTTATTTTTTTAAGGGGCTCGAGCCGACGGTGGGACAGAGGGGGGGACGAAGTCCCCCCCGTCGTCCCCCGCTGAGGCCGAGAGACCCTGACTCTTTGACATCTTGGCGATTTAATCTTGGGTATTCCTTTAGTTTAAAAAAAGAAAAAACTGTTATTGGCAACCTTGTCGCTTTATTCCCTTGAAATAATCGAAAAAAAATCGATTACATCGTCGTTGATATATATCGGTTAAACATAGATCCCTTTTAAGGAAAGTTCCCCTATATATATTTATTATAATATATAATTATATATATATATATATATATATATATATTATATATATATATTATATAATATATATAATAGTATATATGGATAAATTAATTTCTGTTTAAACTTGAAAGAAAACACGTGGTTTTATGTTATGGAAGCATGCTCAACCAGCATATATTATATATATATATATTATATTATAATATATATATATATATATATATATATATATTATATATATATATATATATATATATATATTATATATTATATTTATGTAGTATATATATATGTACTAAAAGATATAAAAGTACCTGTATGTATACGGTCGATATATATCGGTGACCGCACTCCCGTGGTGACGTCACTTCGTGACGTTATCGATATAGGGTAGATGGTGACGTTCCCTAATTGATATATATAATTATATATATATTATATATATATAATATAGTATATATATATATTATATATATATATAAATAATATAATATACTATATATATATAATATATATATATATATATTATAATTATGTAATATTATTATATAAGTGCGTTTGAACGAGGAGTAGTTGTGTGTGTGTGTGTATGAGCATAGACAATGCATGCCAAGTGGGATATTCCATATGAAAACACACCAGCAATATGGGTTAAAAAAAATTAGTGAGGTACTTTTCTGCTACCCCACTTGGTTGACAATATTCATGGAATATAAATGGTGAGATATGTACGCTGTAAGGGGGAGTTTGATACCCTCTGAGTTAGAATAGGATTTATTTATTTTATGAATTTATTTTTCATTTATGTTTATTAACATTGTTGTCTCCTGAATGTGAATGTTTTAATCTTTGTCTTTCCAGACTGATATAGCAGATGATAACATAAATAACAATAAAAAAATTTACTTTTAGTCGTTTATTTCAATTTAGTAAATTTAGTAGAGTGGAGTGAGATGGTAAGTTGTGTTAAAACACTTGGATGTTGTCAATCCTTTTCCATTCCAAGGACCGATTTATCTTCATTGCGTGAGTAGAACAATTTACTATTCTGTACCAATAATCTATAATTAGCTATATATAATTTATCATTTAATAAACACATTAAGTTCATATATTAGTTATTTTCAATCTTAAAATACTTCAATCCGTACTTGCTATAGCAGGTTTTATAACCTACAGATACTCGTTGACATCCTCAAAAATAATTAACATATCAGAAAGAAAGTTCTCCATTGATAATCTTTGTTCAAAGCATAGTTTATGATCGACATTATATTATCAATATAAATCTTGTATCTCACGTATTTCAAAATTACTAATAATTAACACATAATACTTTTATCTATAATATAACAAAGTTTCTTTCTCATTCATTCAATCAGAGCTTAGCTAAGAAGTAATTTTTACTTTCAAGACTTTCTTTGAGGGCCAAAAAACTCCCACTCAGATTTTTTTTGCGGCAGAGTCGCTGAAATTTTTTTGGAAAACAAAACATCCTTCATTCAACTTACTTTAAGGCTCCAACTCCCATCAACTTTCTTTTAAGGGCCCAACACTCCATCAACATTTGTGATCTTTTTAATCCATTTGCTGTGCAGCAGTAGAGAACAAATTAATACCAAGATTGCCCCTCTTTTTTTTTAATTGGAAACAAATGTAATAGTTTTTGTTAGTTTGTCACATTTTAATATAAGTAATTACTTTTTCTATTTATTTTAATAATTTTAATCGCCTATGAAATTTTTAATTGTTAAACTAAACCATGAGAATAATATATAGTACAAAAAGTAAACATACGGCTTCAAGAGTTAATCCAACGCAAGGTTTAGCCAAGTAATACTGTAGTAATTTTAAATTATTTGGCTTAAGTAGTGAAATAGATAATTTTGAATTAGTTAAGGTAATATAAACAATATTATAATGTACAATTATATATAATAAATAAATTATAAGTTTAAATTTCTTTCTTTATCCATCGGATTTTTTTTGCTCAATTCAGTTCACTTTTGTTTTGCTTGATTAAATTTAGTTAATTTATTTAAGAATTAATATGCTTTATTTTATCTTGTCTGGCTTATCTATATTCAGTTAATTTATCTAAGAATTAATATATTTTGCTAAATTAGTTTCTTGTTTTCACGTGGATATAAACGTTGAATTAAAATACATATAGTTAAATCATTTCAGTCATTTTCTCAATAGCGCATAAATATATGATTCTCCTGTTAACCTTTAAGTACTTCAGAAGTCAATCTGCTGCATGGTGGAATTAATAATAATTCCATCCAGTCCTTCTTAATTTGAACCTACCAGTAAGTAAAGCTTATTTGCTTGCTGGCTATTTGATGTAAATCTCATAATACATTCAGTTAGGAATCACACTCAGGCTTTAATGTAAGCCTTAGAATAGGTCACAGGGTTAGGGGTTGCAATCAACACAGTTCCGGTCACCCCTAATGTCAATTAAATGCCCTTTGTTTTGCGGGTTAATGTAACAGTTGAATAGTAAGTACTCTCCCCTACAACATTAACCAAAAAAAATTTTATGCTCAACTTTGTTAGTAGCTAGTACTATAAACATGTGTGTCCTTGTTGCACGTGTATTTTCTCTGACACACAAAAGTACGCTAATGTACAGCTAATGCGCGCAACCAACTCGAGTATACTCAGTCGGACTCCCTCAGGTGGGTGGCCAATAAGCCAATCAGCAATCAGCACGCTTTATTCAAGACTCTCACTCCGAGCCAATTATATGACTTCAAATTCAGGTTTTCACTGGATTTTTGTGAGTTTACTTACAAAATTGTTCCAAGTGGAACTCGAAAGTAATGGGGTACTTGTAAGCAAGATTTTATTTAATTCTCAAAATATTTTAGGAAAAAGATAGAATATTGAATGCTGTAGTGGTGTTAATCTGCCTTGACCTTGTATAAATATTAAATAGGCTACTAACCATTGCACTTTTCTCCTTATACTAATTTTTATCATTTTTTAGGCAAAGATAATAAATAAAATAATATTTAAAGCTTAAATTTATTTCTGTTCTTCTGTTCATTCGCCAATGAATCAATTTGCTTGCTTAACTTTACCAAAAGGCATAAATAATGAACATCCGTAAACTGTGTGTGTTTTACATCATATATCAACATTATAACATCATCATTCTTGTGAAATTCCTTTATACTTTGTATAAATGATATGACTGGATTTATACTTCAATTAGTATTGCTGATTAATAATGCCTTCCCACACAGATTCACTGTATCCAGAAATCCAAAGAGGAATTTATCCTCCTCCTCTCCCTTGACTTTTAGGACACTTTCTCGATGGACATTTTCCCAAATGGGTAAAAAATGTCCATTTTTAGTTTTATTTATTTATTTCTTATTTATTACTTGGTTTCTCCGGAACAAGGAATATAATGTTTCTTATATTATGATTGCAGGTTCCAGCCTTGGGACTTTCTTTCAGCTACAGCTTGACATTCCGGACTTGAAATTTCTTTCAGCTACAGTTACAACTATCTTTTGAAGTCTCAGTGGGAAGTACTCTCGCTTTTCTGAACTCTGAAAAAGAGTCATCATTTCTGAATTAGCCTCCATCTGTAGATCGCAGTTATCAACTTGCCTGAGGAGAATCATTTCAAAAGAGGAATGTCATTTACCAATTTAAGTATATAGTTCCTTTCAAAGTTGCAACATTCACCTTATTACAGTTTATTTATTACACACCTTGTTCCAATTGTAAGTGTTTTGTTTAACATAGAATTTTGAAAACTGGATCTCATCCTTTAATTTTGACAAATATCAGTATAGCAGCAGCATCTGCACCTGCATTGTTATATAAATTATTCAAGAAAACATTTTATCTTATTTAAACTTTTTTTTATTCTGATTGGATCAATTGCACTTTACTTGGTGGCATAGCATATAGCTTTACTACCTGTATGTTTTCTGGGCCAGTTGTTTTTTCAGTATCGTTTTGGCAGCAGCTGCATTCACTCACTGAAACGTTGCTGGAGATATTGCTACATCGTTCGAATTCTAAGTAGGTTTGATACCATTAGGAGATTTTTCTAATGATCTCTACTTTTTCCTGTATAATTCAAGTCTTCCTTATTTTGATCTTAGATCACCGATTATAGTTTTAGTAATTTAAGTATTTAAGTGAGATATACAAACATTTTTTTAATGGGAATATTTTGTTTGTTTGTAGTTGTACATTTTAGGATGTTATTAACTATACTCCAATTACCCCCTCTGGGCTACAAGTTCATATTTTTTTTGTACAACACTCTCCTTTACATACCCTTAAATTTATTGGCGCCCGAACAGGGGCTTGAATTATTTGGGTGACAGGAATATAACATTAGCTGCCACAGAAAAACAGAACACAGCATCTCATTTATTTCTAAGATAGTTCTGTTTTCGCTCAGATAGGTTTGGAGTTGAGCCAGAATCGAACAAGTGTATCCTGCCAGTAGAAGCCAGGAAAGTGTGCAGTGTAAAGCAAAGCAATTTGTCTAATTAATGATCCATTTTCAAGAATTCTATTAAAGTATTATTTAATAAATTTACTGTAAGGAGCGAGAAGTCAGTTAATGGGCAGGGGCTTTTAGCTTGAGGTCTACTAGTGATATACTTTCATGACAATAGGGATTATGGGGTCTTGTGTGATGGCGCTTGACAATCCAGACACTTAGCAGGGCTGATAATGTCACTGCTTTTTCAAAAGCTAGCCCCTTTTGCTTCTGTGCCTCCTCATTGTCTTTATGTTATGCGCCAAGTTTTCTTTCAAATTATGCCATCTATAGACACTTATTTCTCTACTAGTATTGATATATCACTGGATTCTGTCTTCTCCTCTACTTTTTTTGCCACAGAGTCTCAATTTGTTGACGCTAGTAGTTGGCCTTGAAGCAAGTGACCCTTTTTCCCTGGGACAAAAAACTTTAGTCTTTTCCAAAACCTCAAGAACTTTAATTACTTAATTAATTCCCATGGCATAATCTCCCACACAACAACATCATAGAAAACACACAACGCAGACCCTCTTTTGTCCTTTATGTTATGTTGGTTATGTTGGTTTCTGTTATGTTATGTTACATCCTTGGCCAAAGCATACAAAAAAATGTCTTGGAAGTCTCATATCACAAAGGTTACAAAGCAGCTTTGAAGAGGCTGGGAGTTCTATTTAAACCGAGACTTTTTTTTTCTGTATGGAGTATTGCTTTCATATCTGGGAGGGCAAAGGCATAACATAGCTTTTGGATACAGTCGAGTCAAAGGTCTTTGGAGCATTGTCTCTTTTATACGGTATTACAGTGGCAAGTGCTCAAGAAAACTGACTACTCCTGTGCCACCAGAGTTACAATACCATTGCTCCACAAGGGGTACAATGTTGGCACAATTTTGCATTGACATTAGCAACTCCAGGCTTGTTCTCTGTAGTGTTTGTTTACTAATGAATTTAATCTCTCGCACTTTTAAAGTTCAAGTCTGTACTCATACGCATTTGACTTATCTATTAGTACTTATATTTCACATCCTCACTTTGAACAGGGCTCTGTCCATTAGCAGGTGATGATAATTTGTATTTTTAAAACAAAATCATTCTTTGTTTAAATTAAAACTTAATATTCTTTCCATAAAAGCCACTGTCAAAATCTAGAAAAGAAAAATTGCTTGTATAAATATAAATTCAAAGCCCCAAGATTGTGTAATTTTCTATTAATTCTAGTCTCTTCCATGTTCTGGCAAGGAAACTTGTGCATTTCAACAGCTCATCAGGCTTCAAGAGAAACCAACTTGACAAGTGAATAAAGAAAAAACATTCAGACATAAGAAAACCAAGTTTCATAAAAATTTAAAAAATGCTAAAACTTTGTAAAGAAATATTTCACTAGTCCGTGATCAAAAATCCTGAATATTTAGACATGAAGAGTGTGTATAGTTTAGCTAATTTTCATACTTTGTATATTTTTATCATTATCTGTAAAAGAATATTGGAAGATGAAAAAATATATATATATTTTTGCAAACATATTTTTTTTTCTCTTTTCACAAAAATCTTTTTGGAGCTACTGTTAATTATAAATTAAAAATTTCTTCTTTTTTTTTTTTTTTTTCATCTGATCTGCATTAAATTTTCAGGATAGGAGCTTTTTTTTTTTTTATTTGATATTTTTTTTGAATATCCATCCCTTTTTCTTCTGGCATGGAAACCCCCAATTTCATTCTCCCCAAAAAGAAAGAGGGGATTTACAGAAAAATACCAGAAATAAAAGTTGCACACCTTGCTCATTTCTATCTTCAAAAAATTCATGCAGAATGGATGAATATTAAAAAAAATTAGCTGTCAATAAAAATAAAACTTAAAAATCCACAAAACTATTTTTTTTATGAAAGTTCCCACCTGATTGGCATTGCCCCATTTTAGGTGGGGAACTGCTATAGGTTGTTGCTACCTACAATCTAGATGAAGGATCAAATCTTAAATCCCTTGCCCTGCTACTCTGTCACTCTACTGATTAATCTAATCAAACAATAATTATGCTTTGCTACCTTGCACCCTGATTTAAAAATTAAACGAGTCATAGACTATGTTCTCAAACAATCTGTTTAATAATTTTCTTGATAACAAAATACTACAGGAGTACAGGAGCAAAAAAGTTAACCTAGTCATTATTTAGTCTCCAATTCTATGATGCTGATTTGTAGCCTAACATCAGCTGACATCTAAACTAGAAATTATTATTATTATTATTTTATTATATATATTTATTATTATTATTATATTATATTATTATTATTACTGCATTTCAAATTTTGAATTGATAACCTACAGATAAAGATGTTTTTTGAATAACACAATATGAAATTTTAAAACATGCATTAAGTATGTAAAAGATTAACAAAATAAAAGATGAAACCTAATGTTATATTCCCTCTGTTAAATATTGGTTTGGCACTCTCCCAAATTGGCTAATATAATTATCTAATTTCCAACAGTTAATTTAATTAAAACTTAATAATATATAATTATGATTGGCTACCTTACATCTGGTTTAAAAATTAAGCGAATCAAACTATATACTAAAACCTGTTAAATAATCTTGATAAAATAAAATATAAACAGAAGTACAATTGTTCTTAAAGGTTTTATGATTTTTAAACATACATAAGAATGACAACAAACAATTAACAATATCACAGGTCAATAGAAAACATAAAAGCAATTCCAAAGAAGTCGTCCAAAAATTTCAGAACTTGATTTGAACATTATTTCTTATATGGAAGCCTTATAATGAAGAATAAACTATATTGGCTTCAAGATGCATGGCTATGTAGTATGAAAAAAAAATTAGTGAAGATTGGAAATTCCAATTAAATGTGTAAACAATCATAAACCACAATAAAAAAAACTCTGGGGAATTTTTTTTCAATAAAACATCCATTTATCAAGAAAACGTGTAAAAAAAACAAAGGATGGAACACACACAAATGTTAAAAGAAATTTACAACATTTTAAAGAAAAAATTAAGAGGAAAATATAGTACATGAATATAAAAAAATGATTGTAACATCAAACTATTTACAAAACAAACACTTTTGATCTTTTGTACTAGCTGATAATATAAACAAATAAACAAAAGATAATAGAGAGATTAAAAAAACTGTCAATATTCAACTAAAAAAAAATGTCAAAAGTGATTTTTTCATTTCATTAGAAAATATCACATTACATATTACAATATTCATTAAATACTTTGGTGATAATGAATATATATATATATATATATATATATAATATATATATATATATATATATATATATATATATATATATATATATATATATATATATATAGTATATAGTATATATATAATATATTATATCACATAAATTAATATAAATATATATTATATTATATATATATATATAATATATATATATATTTATATATATATAAATATTATATATTATATTTATATATAATATATATATATTATAATATTATATATAATAATCGATAAAAAGTTTGAAACATGATTAAATCTTATGCACAATAAACCTACCGCGCCTTTGGAATCATCGAAAAAATTAAATAATCTAATTAGAAAAATAACAGAATTTGTTTTGATGAGGTCGTAACTGTATCTATATAAAATATCAGGAGAGAAGGGGGAGCCTCTCACTTTGCGAATCTGCATACAAGTAACGATGAATTGCAGAAGAGTCCACCTCCTCTTCAGTTACAGGCACAATAGAGTAATCTAAAAGGTAAAGTTTAAAATGTATTATTATGGGAGAAATATGCATACATCCCAATTGAAAACTCACACCATGCTAGTCACCATTACAGCCAAATAACATTAATGGGCTTAATTATTTCAAATATTGAACATTAATTATTTTCAATAGCAAATATTTTATATACTATGTTCCTGAGATCTATTTTCAAATGAAATCAATTACTATTAAATACACAACTACTTTTATTGTTAGATTAGGGATAAGCAGGATATTAAATTTGCTGGATATTGGGATAATAGATATCTAGCGATTTTCAAAAGCTGGATGTTGATATCTGGCTGAATATCTGGTTTTCAAACTGGATATTTTCTTTGGGGCATGTAATATTAATACAAAGAGTTATACTTATTAGGATTGTACTTGAATATATCAGTTGCTTTGACCTATGAGAAAAGTGAAATTCTCTGTGTAATGTCCTGTGATCTTATTTTTACATAACTTATAAAACCTTAAATAGTTAAGTAATTTCTCTATATATAATTTCTTTTAATTTTAAATGAATTTTAGTTTTATATTAATTTCTTTGTTTGAATTTGTTTATCTTTAAAGTGAATAATCTTAATTTTATTAACCTTTGTAGTAAAATTTTCTTGACTAATAAGGGGAGTATATATTTGGAATAGAATGTTTCAATTGAAGGCCAAATACCTTGAATGGGGATTGATCATTAATTTGAAATATATATATAAATATATATATATATTATATCTATAATAATAAATATATTATATATATAAATATTATATTAATATATATATTACTATAATATAATTATATATTATATATATATAGTATATAATATTTATATATATATGGTCATTTATAAGTGGTTGACGCTATATAATATGCAATAATTAATGGTAAATCTTATTTTAATAATTTTTAGGTAAATTACATTAAAATTTTGGGTAAACTAACCTACTTAACTCTAACCTTACCCAACCTAACTTAACTAACTAAACTAACCTAACTAAATTAACCTAACCTAATATTAACGCAGTCAACCAAGTTAATGTCCAGATATATATATACTAATATATATATTATACTATAATCAAATATATTGATATAATATATATATATATATACTAATATATATATATATTATATATTAATAATATATATATATATCTATATATTAATATATACATATATTATATATATAAATTATACGTGGTATATTTATATATAATATATATATTATAATATATATAATATATATTATATTATATTATATATATACATAATATATATATATTAATTATATTATTATATATATATATATATATATATATATATAGTATATACATTAAATATAACAATATATATATTTATTTATAGATAAGTTACGTGTAATTCTGAACTTAACATGTCCCAAAGCCATGGTGACCTTCCAGTAAAATTAATTATTATTCGGTCAAAGAACAACATAGCAAGAAAATTGTTGATAAGTAGGGAATGGATAGCTATCCCTATCGCACTATATTGTAAATTCAATCTCTAAGAAAAATATTTTTTGGCAATGACTCCGGATGCTAATATAATTAACCTAAAAAACATTGTTAAGATAAACATATGTTTGGGAGGGGGTGGATTGAGTTCAGATGTCTTTGATCTACAAAGGTGGCAAGCACTGACTGTTGAAGCTCAACCAATTTCTGTATCTCACGGTCCCTCAACATAACTTAAAATTTGGCAGGCCGAACAGGACCATTGCAATTTAATAACACTGTGATTACCACAATTGAGCAATAGTAGGTAAAAACCTATAAAACATTACTGGATTTTCTTTTTAATTGCTGCCTGATACTAATCTTCTGTCTTTAACAAACAAGAAGGGCTTTTGAAATATATATTGTTAACTTACATACAATTCTTTTTTTTTTCTTTTTTTTTTTTTTTTTGGAAAATTATTTACTGGCTGCCAGACAATCTCCTAACACATAGATCCACAGATTCTGCAATCATATTAGCACCCCCTCAAACACTGAAAGGAATTTCTTATCCTCAGATTACTCCTTTAGTCTTACAAGGTATCATCACCACAGAAAATGTTGAGCCAACTTATCAAGAGCTCAATATCACTAATCACTGTTCAGTAACAAATGAGCGGATTGTCAAGCCAGCTGGAAGCAGTTAGATCCATTTGTACAGGTGAGGATCCCATGTAAGAGTCTTCACCAGTAAGTGAACCCTTTGAGAGTTTGAAAAAAACAAGATTATGACTACTCCAACCACCTCTATAAATTTAGGAATGTCAGTGACAACAATGCCACTTCCAGGAATTTAATCTCTTTCTGTCAACCCTTTGAAAGCAAACATACAGTGACATGCACCATACCATTAGTTATCAGTACATACTATAATGAACAGTTCTGAACGTAATCCATCGTTTTCCAATAACACAACCTCAGAGGAATACACCAGACAGTTAGTCACCAATAATTAATAACAGTAGAGATTCTTTTTGAGATACTATTTGATATCACACAGCTGCATTTATCAGTACTGTATTAACATAAACATTTGCTCCACTCTCAGAACTTATCATTATCTCCCACCGGAATAAAAATTGCAGAGCCTAACCTAAGGAACAAGAACTAAAGATTTTTCTAACCATTTTGAATAGCACTGCACATTTAATTTTCCACAAGCTAGTAGTGATCAATGGTTGAGGTTATTAGAAAAATGTCTTTCAAGAAACTTCTTGAAACTGTATAATGTGATTAAAAGAAGTTACTAATTATGCAGATATGAAAGAAATCTTTTTGAAATGGTATCAGCATTAATAGATTCGATAAATTGAGAATAAGCTGCAGGATTACTATAATTCCAAAAAGTTATCTGGGAGACTATAAATATTATGGATTGAGGCTGGAGCAAATCACCACCAAGGCATTTCCTGGAGTGATCATGTAAACACATTAGTCTCTTTGTACTATATTTATGTTGTTTACCATGTTACGTGGAAACAAAACTGCATGAGTACATAATTCAAAATGAAGTGGGGTCAAAACAGAGTTCCATGGGAGAAACCGAGAAAGGGTGTGCAGATCTTCTGGAAGGAAGCATAATCCAACTAAGTCATCTTATCTGGCTCCTGTAGTCCATGCAAGCAAATAGATGGTTCATTGAGGGTTGCATTGATTACAGGTTATTAAAAGTCACAGAAGGAGATTCCATTCCATTGCTGAACTTGGTGGATATGAACTTTAACATACATGGAAATTCCCATTTCACATAGCATAAAAAAAAATGTTACTTCCACCCTAAGAAAGACCTTTGGTGATCACCTTCAAACACTGGATCAGGTACTAACAGCTTTGGAAACTAACAGGTATAAACTCAAGCCAAATAAAACAAAATTGTTACAATTTTTCTTTTAGAAGTGGAATTTCTAAGTCATCTATAACCTCCAGGGGATCATACCCCTAGAAAAAAACCCTAAAGATGCACTGGAATTTCACATGGTGAAGCAACTGCAACAGTTCCTCCTCAGTATGATGAACTTTTATTGGTTGTCATATCCCAAACTGTTCGCAGATTGTTAAACCATTAATGGCACAGATGGGAGGTAAAACAGTTTCTTGGACTGTACAATGGTAAACATTTAAGAAATTGAAATGGGTATTATGTAAACAAATGCTCCTGGGTCTCCCTGATTATGGTCCAGAAGCATCCAAATTGGGAGCTTCACATAGGTGCCTCAAATGTAGCTGCTGAGGTATGACTTTCCCAAAAAGCAAAATGGGGTACATGAATTAGTTAACCAAATGCTCCTGGGTCTCCTTGATTATGGTTCAGAAGCATCCAAACTGGGAGCTTCACATAGATGCCTCAAATGTAGGTGCTGGGGCATGGCTTTCCCAAAAGCAAAATATAGTACAACAGCCAACTGCATTTATATCAACAACATTCATGATCTGCAAAAGAACTACAGCACTATAGACGAAGAGTTGACAGCACTTCAATGAGCAGTCAAATCTATGAAGGCTTTCATGAGAAGTGTTGAAGTTCATAATTTACATAGACCACATGCCCCTTCATGTTTACAAAATATGAATTTAGATGATGAACTAGAACATGATTGATGGTATAGTGGTTAAAACCTTTTCCTACCATTGAGGAGACCTCGAGATCGATATCAGTCTCCTGATCTTTATTAGTTGTGTAGACTGATCAACTGCACAGCTTAAATATTAAATCACTGAAACCAATGTCATGATAAACCAGAAATGGCGAATCATGGCAGAGGCCTTATGCTTCCTGGAGTAAAAGGAACCATTTATTTTTCATATTTTTGACAACTAGTGGCAAGTACATAGGATGAATTAAGTGGTTCAATGTTGAAATTAGATAGATAGGGAAAAGTAATGTTGTAGCTGATCCATTGTTGAGATCAGTCTCCAAAATTTTCAAATAATTCTCCACTGTCAAAAATTTCCTTACTTCAGAGTTTGAACTCCTGGAAGTCTCAGGTGGACGCAATGCACATTTTAAATGCTTCTCATTGTATTTATTAGATTCACCCAAAAACATCAGGAGTTAGAAGTTACAGTAATTAGTGAACTACTGCAAAACATTGATAAAAATCAGAAGGAAAAAAATATGAGGAAAAAATAAAAATTCATGGGGAACCCTGGTCAGGTTCCTATTTCCAAGGTTATAGAAGCATTCTGTAATTTATTTAAAATCAGAGTTCAGTCCTATTACAATGACGAGAAACCTCTCATTTATGGAGCTAAATTTTTTGAAAAAGCTTGTGCCCTTAAGTGTTTGGAAGGTATGCATCATAATTACATGAAAGCTCTTCCAGTAAGGAGACCCAATTAATGTTAATGAGATCATTGTAACCAAAAATACAATAGTTCCTGTATAGAATGATATAAACATATCTCATCATATTATTATAACATGATGGCATTATTGAGAACTAATTGCAAAGAGTGTAAAAAGAAATATTCCCACCAAATTTTGGAATAAGAGTAACATTTTTTTTAAAATAGCAACTTGGTCTAATTTATGAGGATGAGATCCTGCATTTTAAAATAAAGTATTCTTGTCAAGGCACTCTTAAGTGCTGAAAATATTTTAGCTATCGAGCTCACATTGGAAGCACCGCAAAAACATAGATCTAATTTATAAATATTTCTGGCATCTTAGGGTTAACCAGAAAATATCCTGACATTGTAAAATGTTGACTTACATGTTAGAAGT
>JABUQX010027336.1:7500-20000 GCA_015478945.1 Trachelipus rathkii | reverse complement strand
CCAATAACACTTTTAAGATTTAAGAGGCTTGAGAGAGCCATGGGAAACTGTACACTAATCTCAGTAATTCTCTTTCCAACATGGAAATGACTTCTCGTAGTAAGCAGTTAAAAGATGGATTTAAAAATAAAAAAATAAAATAAAAAAATAAAACAAGATCTGAAAAAAAACCATCTTCTCAATTGGATTAATTATCCTACCACAAAAATTCATGAGTTGCAAAATCAAGAGGAACCATCAAGAGGATGTCAGAAATTAAAAGAAAACTGTGCCCTCAGTTATTGATCCCACTGAAACTTTCCTAGAAGTCAAGGGAGTAAATAAGTGCTTTTATATCAGGATGAGAAAAATGGGAAAAAATCTTCATAACCACAGACTGGAGTTAGGCCCACTTCCTACTATTACTCTCAAAAAGCCAAAAGACATCCTCTCATTTTGCTGCCCATGCAAAGTCTGCTCTCTAGTAATCATGACACTGGTAAACTCACTGAGTGAGTGACACTCATCCACCATACAAGTTAATTCAGAGATGTAGTAGAACTTTATTTATAAGAGGAAATCGTCACCATGTAAAATAAATAGAAACAATTAGAGTTTTAGAAAATATTTGCAAAGCCATTAACTAAAACCAAAACCATAAAATGCATGAGAGAAATGAAAGAAACAGGGGAAGGGGGGAAATCTGAATCTTATTGGAGAGGGGTGTTAGGTGGGCCATTGAATACAAGTAAAACCGTAAGTGAATAGCAAGTTGAGTAGAGGAATATGGAACTTCGAAAATATTAAAGTATCCTTATTTTTTCTTGTTGAACTAGACTTGATACTTATTTATCAACTTTTGTTTCTTATTTTACATAGAAAGCTGCATAGTTGATGAATATTCAGTTGTTTTATTATTTTAAACTGAATAACTTTTTTAAAAGTGATTCCATCATATAAACTCTTGTTTAAACAAAAAGTAATTAAATTAAGAGTTAGAAGTTTCAGCATTTGTAATGTGAAAGAGCAAAACAAAATTCCCAGATATGGTGAAAGGAAAAGAGTGGACAAAAAATTATCTACAATTACCACAAGAAGAGACAGTTAATAAGCAATGAAGTTATGAGTAAAATTTTTATATGGAAAATAGATATTTATGATAAAACCAATAGTTTAGAAGATATACAAATTTATAGAATTGGATTGATCAAATTCTGTCCTAATTTCTTGTAGTTCTAAACAATATCTTAAATAGGTTCTATAGGTCTGGTTTGAAGATTTTGTGGGTAAATTTAGGCAAAGAACGAAAAAATTTTAAAATGTAACAATAACCTTCGTAAGGGTAGGTGACTAGCCAAAAATTTCAAATTCTAGGTAATGTTACTACTTACTTCACTATTTTAGAAGAAAATAGCACATATTACCTAGAATTTGAAACTTTTGGCCAGAATAGTTTTATTTCAATAGTAAATAATTTGACAAAAGATTCAGAATAGCCAGTTTCCATGAAATAAATGTCATTGGGCCTGAAGATAACTCGAGTTTGAAGGCAAAAATATTGCAATGAACATAGAGCTTCAAACTGGACTAAGCAAAATATCGTGGGGTAAATTGTTTTCCTTCAACCCTTGAAGGGAAATTTAATCCATGGAAGAAATTCCGAGAGAAGTCAGTTTTAAGCCTCCTACTTTACAGTTGGTTTGGACTTAAGAACACTCTTTCTGAGGAGTGGAATTGTCCCTCATACTGACGGAGACTTTGATGGGAGAATTGCTACTTTTGAGATTTTTAAAGAATATTTTAGAAGAAAATGGTGAACCATCAAGAATTTAGAATTTGAGTTTTTGGCTAGAATTGCATATTATTTTAATACTGGAAAAATAATAATAATAATAATAATAATAATAATAATAATAATAATAATAATAATAATAATAATAATAATAATAATAATAATAATAATAATAATAATAATTTTATTACAGAATAGCTGATATTTTCCAAATTTTTATGTAGATTAATTCTGTTATAAATATTAGTAAATTAAATGTCTATCCTAAATTAACTCTAGAATCTGATTAAAACAAAACAGTCATAATTTATTAAATACAACTTCTTTCAAAAGCATTGCACTATTTTAAAAATATTGCTTATCTGTTTAAAATTTTATAACAAATTATATTTTTCAAGGTCTAAATAATTAATCAGCAACTTACATGATTTTTTGCGTTGATGCTTTCCACTCGGTGATTTGGTGCTAAACTGAGGAACTGGCGATAACGTTGGAGGTGTCCAATCTGACGTAGATGCTGAAGGTGTCCATTCTGACGTTGACGATGTAGGTGTCCAATCTATTACACAAAAAAATTAAATAAATAAATAAATTATATCTGACAACTAACTTCAATCCTATCCTTAGCAGAGTTGACTGAGAATTTCAGTAGAGAACAACAGTTCTTCAATGAGAAAATTTAAAGTATGAAGTCACTAAGTCACTAAAAGAAAACTTGGCTTCAAAATTAATCCAAACATTTGTCTTGTAACAATCACAATTTTGATAATTCATATTTCACATTTTAATTACCTTTTAATATTCACTACAGTATTTCTACTTAAATAGCTATTCTCTCAATTTTATCCATCTCATTAATTAATAATTAATCTATATTCTTATTGTGATCAATAATAATAATAATAATAATAATAATAATAATAATAATTATCAACTTAAATAAATAATGGTGTCAATAAATGGTGAGAATAAATGGTGTCAATGGTGATTGGTTTAGGATTAATAGCGGAGTGAGACAGGGTTGTGTTATGTCTCCTTGGTTATTCAATGTGTATATGGATGGGGTTATGAAAGAATTCGAGGGAGGTAGGAAAAATGGTGTTAGAATGATGGGAGAATGGAGAGGAGTGGAGGGTGCCCTACCTATTGTATGCGGATGATTTGGTTCTGTGTGGCGAGTCTGAAGAGAGTTTGAGAGGATTGGTGGAGAGATTTGGCAGGGTATGTAAAAGGAGGGGGGTTTGAAAGTAACGTTAGATAAGAGTAAGGTTATGTTGGGAGTGGACAAGTCCTCAGTGTGAAAGGCTTGTTAGATTGAAGAGCAGCTGGGAAGCAAGCTGCTCTGAGTTCTTAAATATTAGGATACTGTTGGACGAAGAAGGAACGGATGATGCAGAGTGTAGTAGGAAAGTTTGAATGGCAGGAAGTGGCTGTGCAATAAAATCGTTGGTGAATGTAAGCGGACTAAGTCTTGAGTGCGCTGAGTCTTACAGAGGGTATGTTGTTACCTGTGTTATTGTATGGTAGTGAGGACTATGGCTGGAATAAGAAGTATAGATCTAAAGGTTAAAATGTGTTCAGAATGGACAATCTTAGGGCAGTGTTAGGTGTGAAAACGATTAATAAAGTGAGGAAAACGTATTAGAGAGTGGTGTGGTGTGACGAAAGGCGGTAATGAGAGAATAAATGAAAGATATGTTGAGATGGTTTGGTCATGTGGAAAGGATGAATGAAAGTCGGATGGTTAAGCGATGTATAGTGGAGAGTGTAGTGAATCGACCGACTGGAGACCGAAGAGAAAGTGATTGAGTCGGTGAACGAATGTCTGAAGGAAGAGAATGTGTTTCTCAGAAGCGAGAAAAGGTGCATTGATAGAGAGAATGGCGGGTTTTTGTATGGGGGCTATGGTTGGGCCCCACCTGGGCCAGGGATGAAACCCTTTACATTGACGATTTACCATAGTGAGGGTCCGTCGCGGTTCCTTGATGGCTCTAGGGATGATTTTCTGTCTGTGACGAGCTCTCACCAATAATGGTACAGAGGGCGGTAAGGCTGGGCTTTCTTTCGACGTTTGTCATGTTCTGCCTACTGCTTTTCTTTTCCGATGCTTGCACAGCACCTTACCCCCAATCTTGGGGCAAAGAGGAAGGTGAAGAAAGAAAGAAAGAATAATAATAATAATAATAATAATAATAATAATAATAATAATAATAATAATAATAATAATAATAAATTAAAAATAATAATAAATAATGAGAGTGGTAAGTATAAGGAAAGAAATACTGCTTTCAAATCTTTCAAATTACTATCTATCCAAAAATTGCAAATAAAATTAAAACAATTTTCATAAATAAATCATCTTAAAAAATAAAAATAATAATAGAAAAAAAAGTAAAAAAAGAAAAAGTAAAAATTATAATAAGGAATAAAAAGATAATAATGCTCACTGGAAAACTTTTTCCTGCCAATATCAGAATATATAAGAGCAAGCAAGCCTAAAACCCCAAGAATAATTGAGCCGCCACAAGCATAAACAATCACATCACGAAAATAATCTTTAAGTTCTCCATCGCTGGTTCTGTTTGATTAAAAGCAAAATTTATTATACACATCAAAAAAGAAAATTCAGATTAAAAAATATTATGTATATTATATATATATATAAATATAATATATATAAAAATATATATTATTATATATATATATATATATATATATATATATATATATATATATATATATAATAATATATATATGGTATATATATATATATATATATATTATAGTATATAAACCTACGATATATATATATATATAAGTATATATATATTATATATATATATATATATAATAATATAACGTATATATATTATATTATATAATATATACATATATATATATATATATATATATTGATATATATGATATATATATATATATATATATATATATATATATATATATATATATATATATATATATATATATATATATATATATATATATATATATAAATCAATAATAATTTTTATGAACTGCTAACATACACGTAGTTTAATAATATATAGATATTATTATTCTCTCCATATGGGATTTCATGCCCTCCATATAGAGGGACTTAGAAGCAATTTTACAGCACTAAAACTATTGTATCTCTGGGCGCGGCAGATGGTGGCGAAGAACCTCGAGATCGCCCGCTTCTCGTAGGAGGGGAGTGGGAGGCGACAAAGTAAAGTATATACAGTATATAAAATTGGGTATAACCGCTAATAAGCCTTAATAAAAAGTTGAGTCTACTATTGCAAGCATATTTAAAAAGCATTAAATAAGTTATAAAACAAATCTGTAAACAATAAGCAAAATAATATGTTTTGTGCATAGTTAGCAACTTACTGGCGAGTAGAGAAGTACTGGATAATCATAACGACAAGGCCGTTAGACAATTTATCGGTAAAACTCAAAGCCCCATAAACAAATCCGCCACATTCGACATTGTTTCCTATCATATCAGCTGAAAGAGACAAAGCTGTTACAAGCATTATTGATGATCCGCTACCAATAAGCACAGCAACTACATAAATATAGCAAGTTTCATATAGAAGACCTTGACCAAAAAACACCCACAATGCTCCACTAGCACCAATAACAGAGCCAATTACGAAAGTAATCTGAAATAAACAAACAAACAGCATAAATGAATAAGATCAGGGACAATAATTTTGTTAAAACATAAAGTGAACTTTTCCATTTATAGCAATTATTTGCAATCATCCCTAATTCAATAAACAGCAGCTTAAAAAATTTCAAGTTTCATGGTGCTATTCACCTAGTTAATAAGAAGTAATACACAGAGGAATTACAACACAAACTACAAAGAACTAAATCTAACCATTTTGCATTAGAAAAAACATCAAGGTACCATTTTTAAAAGACCCCTGAACTGCCTTACTAGGAACTAGCTGAAACTCGAACACTACATTTATGAACCTAGATTCATTGTAAAAAATTAACTGTATAACTTAAGCTTAACATTAAGATGCCTATCTTCAATCCATTGACATGCTCAACTTCATTCACTGTCAGGCTTCTTCCATTCCCTTTTTTAAACTTTCCAAACTGAAATTAATATAATCTTTAACCAACCACCCCCAATATTTCATTGAGAACATTCCAAATAATATACTTCGGACTGCTTCCTATTTGCTATCAATATTCTCTCATTAAAACTTGACAAAGTTCCATAGTCACCCTCATTGCTCTATCCATTTTCTCAGATTTCTTTAAATTTTAATTTTCCAATTTCTCAAACGTCATAACCATTTTTTCAAATGCATTTTCCTTTCCTGACAGATCAGTTAAATTCTAGCTCCTAAATTTTCAAGAATTCCCTTAACCCCAATAATTCATTTATAATCCTTTCTAATCAGCACTTATCCAGAACATATTCAGTATTTAAATTTATCTAAATTTTAAACTTTCCACTTAGTTACAAATTGAACTACCCATTTTCCTCCAAGGTATCTTAACTTAATCCATTCAGCAAGAATAATTTACCTCAACATCTTTGAGATGAATATTGAAATAATGTAAAATATGAATGAAATTAAGATATAAATCCTAAAGGTTGAAGCAATTAATCATGATATACTAGAGCAACCATGATGAATAAATAACTAAAATCTGTTAGGATAGTGGAAAGGAATACTCATCAAAATCATGAAGTTTATGGTCTCATTAAAATCTCTTAAAATTCTTATCCATTTGCTAAAATATTACCATTAATTTTTCGAATAAACAAAAATTTTAATTTTAACCATTTTCAAGTAATTGTTTAACATTTTCTATCATCGTTTAACTTTAAAGTTTAAACTTTAAACGTAAGAGTTTTTCAAATTGTGAATAGGATCCATAAGGACATGCATTACTTAACCTCTACTTTCATCACCATTTTCCTTTTCTAACTCCATCTCAATCATTCTTTAAATTTTTATAAACAATCTTCAATAATCTTTTGGATTTCATCCTATAATTTACAATTCCAATTTATTTAATTCCATCATAAACTTTATAGGTTATATCTTCATAAAAAAAAAAAATAAAATCAAAAGCTGGATGCCTTTTAACAATGGCAGGTGATGAGTTTAGAGATTTTGCAAAATGTTCAATGTAAAACACTAATACAAGTCATAACTTTTATATCCCACCTCCTCATAACCCACATGAGTTAGATTGTATGTGATAAGGAAACAAAATTTTTAAAATTTCAGTTTCAAAAGTTATTAAATTTTAAACCAAACATTAATTAAGAATTAAAATCTTGGAACTCTTAATATTGACTTTTCACCCTGTTTTCTTCCTTTGGGACCAGCAAAACAATGTGTGCTTTCCTATCCCTAAATATCTAATTTTATATTTATAACTGTCAAACTAGAAAACTTATAACCTAGAAGCGATAAATAGACTGCAAATGAGGTCATGAAGCTGAATGGACTCCGGGTGCAACAGTTTAAATATCTCAGATCTAAAAATTTAATACTGACAAACTTCATATAGCAAAATATTTTAACAAATAATTCTTTAAACAAACAATATTTTTTATTTTGATTATTATTGTTTTTAATTCTTACCTTGTTGTTATTGTTATTAGTATTATCATTATTAATAATAAAAAAAAAAATATTTCTATTACCATGGTTCCATGTGCCTTATTTTAGTAAATGTTGATGGATTGGTTGGCACAATTCTATCCAGGGGTTTCATCACTGTAGTTGTTGCAAACCCTGACACATACATAACTAACGGAATATAAGCAATACTTTTTTCATCAAGTGAGAGAGTGTCCTCCAAATAAATAGGCATATAAACCTGAGACAAGTTGCAGAATTGTCGAGTTGCATAATTCGTGATTAGTAAACTGAAGTAAAAAAAAATATAATTAATGAAAATATTACTAAGGATTAAAATATATTCTCAATAAATTTATGGAACTAATCATATCTAGTTTCATATTTAAATGTCACTATGTGCAGTGGAAGTAAGAGGAAAATAACACGAAGGGGCAGTCACATATGTACTATCTAAGATCATTTATTTTTATTTTTTTTTACATTTCATTTGCTCTTTATTTCTACATAATGCAAAATAAGATTGGAAGTAACGGTGAGGTTGGTGTTTAATGAGGTTTTTTTAATTATATTCACAGGAAGTCAAGTCTTGAGATTGGGATCGTTAAGAGATTGATGGAACTGGAGATGTGGACATCAAACTTGTGTCACTTACATGCAGTAATATAACAATTTGATTCATTCACGATGAGAGTGTAAATGCTGGAAAGCAGAATTTTTTAAGTCTATAATATCAAGAATTTCTATTTGCATCAGTTGAAAGCTCACGTTGTAAACCGCATCCCTGTTTCTCGAAATTCTTCACCTTTTAAGAAAAGTTTTTTGAGATGTGCCTTCACTATTTATTTTTGAGCTAATCAACATCTTACAGTGATCACAAAAGAGTGTTTACCTCTCCATCAACATCATTGACTTAATGATATTCCAAACTTTTTTTCTTCCACTTCCAATAGACATCTCGTTATTATTTTTCAGTATTTATTATTGATTAATATTAACTTTTATACAAACAGTTTACAAGTTTCTCAGGTTAGTGATTTAATTACCTCTTATTAATTAATAATTTATTAGTCACAATTTTAGCTATTTATCAATATAATGAAAACTGAATTTTTATAATCTGAAAATGAAAGTGAAAATAATAATTTAATTACAGAATCCCAATTATTTAATATTTCTAATTATGGAATAATCATCATTAAAAGTTCAGAGAAAAATATGAATCATAGTGAAAAATTAATTTAGTGATTTCAGTTAGGTATTTCAGTCAGTCAAACACTACAATTACTGATTAATTTTAGACTGAAATTAGTTCTGGAGATTGAATGAAAATCAAATCTGTTACAGACTTACAGTCCACAGTTTAACTTGAGAGCTGTGACTGACTGCCAGCATTGTGTTTTAAATACTGCTGTCGCCTATTATCCAACCTGAGAAATTCAGTCCTATCAAGCTTAGACTATGAAATCAATCACCTAGTTTCTAGGTTAACAGCTATTGAATCGGAATTATATGGAGCTAACTTACTAACTTCCCAGATTCTTAGATTATGGTGGTGACAATGTTTAAATAATATAAATTTAAATATATTGCATAATTACTTTTACTTCTGATATGCCTGTTATGCCATGACTATCAATAATATTTAACAATAGTAAAACTATTTACGTTTACAAGTTTCACCAATGAGGCAATGACATTCATTCAGCAGTGAGCATTTTACAATGTCTGTTACCAAAATAAATAAATAAATCATTTAGTTTGTAAATTTTATACCAATTTATTAATTTATTGGTAAAATAATACCGAAATGATATTAAATAAATATTTATGTTGGAAATTTTATATTATAAATTTTACACCTATTTATTAATTTATTTGTAGAATAATACTGAAATATGTTACAAAAATATATTCAATTATAACCTAATAATAATATTGTTTTTTCCTCAAAAATTGAAATTTTAAAAACCTCAAAAAACAAAAACAAAAAACAATGGGTTGGTTTATATTAGTCCAACTCTGGATTTTTTCAACCCTATTTAATACACTATTTAATACACTAAAATTTATTGGTTTGTATGAAGAGATTATTGCTTCAATATTATTCTTAAATGTCAATATGCACAAAGACAAAAAAAAATTTTTTTAATATTAAAGTGAAAGAAAAGTGTCTAAGCATTCTTACTTTGTGCAAAAGGTTTCAACAATGTCACAAACTCAAAATAGGTAATTTAATTCACAAGGATATAGTGCTATGTGAATCAAAATAAACCTCTATTAAGCATTCTCATACCTGCAATGGATCTGTAATGATCTTTCCACACCATGATTTGATGCGGCTTCTCTTAAGGTTTTTAGGTATTCAATGAAAAAAAAATAAGTCTTTGTATCAATTTTAGGCAGTCGTGATTGAAGTCTCAACAATAAAGCAATATCATAAATTCGTATGTATGTGTGTGTGTGTGTTATATATATATATATTTATATATATATATATATATATATGTATATATATATATATATATATATATTTATAAGTACTTTGTACATAACCTTGACCACAATTTATAGGGGTACTTGAATTTTGTACTGGAGATTCCATAAATTAATAGTTCTTGTTCTTAATATACTTTGATTTACTTGGAAAAAGTCATAGTATTTTAAAGTACAAGTTAAATTTTAAAAGTTATAATTCTAAAACTATCATTGATCTTAAAAGCAAAACAAAATTTAGATCTAATCCTCATATCTAAGATTTTTCATAAAAGTTCTTGAATTTGGATAAATTTTGCTTTTTTTGTTATTATTATTATTATTATTATTATTATTATTATTATTATTATTATTATTATTATTATTATTATTATTATTATTATTATTATTATTATTATTATAAAAGTTTTTGATTTTATTTCCAACGTTCTAAATATTTATTTTTGTACATAATTTAATTTCCTTAAAATAATCTTTGAAAATAATTTACAGGAGAAGAAGAAGATATATTTATTTAAATTTCCTGACGCGTTTCATCCTATACTTGAGACATCTTTCTGATTAATTCTTGTAGCGAATAAGTCTTAAATTCATATATAATAATTAAATCAAATGATAATGAGTCTTACAGATAATACATTAAATTTCAAGTTAATGTCTGGTCTGCGTCTTTTGATGTAGAATGCCTCCGCAATTTTAAGTTTCTGGACTTCACATAATCCGTATAATATTGTGAAGTGTTTAGAAATATTACTAATAGTTGATTGACCATGTGCCGTTTTGAAATGTTCAAAGATTTTGCTGGGACTGTAGCGATGTAGATTTGCCTGTCCGACAATCTATTCGTCGTGTAACCAATATATGTCGACGTACAGTCTGACTCAGGGCAGTTAAATTGGTACACAACGTGATGGTTGTCGGTCAAAGCATCTCTTGTGCTAAAGGAAGATGACAGTTGTTTGGACTTATGGTATAGTCTGACTTTAATTTTTGAGGTGTCTTTAGTTTTGAGGTGAGAGTTCAAAATATTACGAAGGCACTTCTCTTCTTTATTGAAGTCAATAGCATTAGAAGTTTTGAAGAAGAAATTTATCGAATTTTTCTGATTATCTTTACTTTCTTTATTATATAATTTTGTAATGGTTTTATTAATTAAATTTTCAACTGAATATTGTGGATGATCACAGTTAATTAAATTTTACTTAATGCGGCAAATTTCTTCATCAAAAGTTTTCCAAGTTGAACATAGGTTGTATGATCTGTAAACTAAAATTTTTACGATAGATTCTTTGTAAATAGTCGGTGAATAGGATCCATAGTTCATATACAGACCATTATCAGTGGGTTTGACATGAATGCCTGTAGATAATGAGCCGTCAGAATTTATATTGATTTTGATGTCTAAAAAACAAATTGCATTATTAACCTAAGTTTCGTATGTAAATTTTAAGCATGACAACTCTTGAATTCTATTGATGAACTGATGTATATGATCTATGTTCCTAAAGATAGTGAGGGTGTCGTCGACATATCTTATGTAAAATATGGGGTTAAAGTTGTTAGTTTCACGAAGGATTTTGTTTTCCAGATTGGACATATAGAAGTCAGCAAATGTGGGTCCAAGTGGGCCCATCGGCCCTCCATCAGTTTGTAGATATATGTTTTCTTTAGATTTAAACGGTGTTAGATTACAACAAATTAATAAAGGTTCTTCATATGTTGTTCTGATATTTCTGGTGAGGGGTAGATTATTTAATTGATACACTTCGGTGATTACTATGTCAATGATTTCTTGTAATGGTAACGTTAGTAAATAAAGACTCTACATCAAAACTCGGACGCAAATAGATTTGTGTCTTCAAGTTTTAAAGTTTGATAATTTGCATAATGTTTCATTATTTGATTTAACTATGAAAGAGTTATTAAGATATGGTCGGATAATGCTGTTCAGATATTGGGCAATTTCGTGTGTAACCGTTCCGCACATAGATATTACAGGTCTCAAAGGTGGATTTTCTGAGTTTTTGTGTATTTTAGGCAATCCATATATTTACATTTCATAAACTATAAAAATTATATAATAAAAGAAAGTAAAGATAATCAGAAAAATTCGATAAATTTCTTCTTTAAAACTTCTAATGTGACTTCAATAAAGAAGAGAAGTGCCTTCATAATATTTTGAACTCTCACCTCAAAACCAAAGACACCTCAAAAATTAAAGTCAGACTATACCACATAAGTCCAAACAACTGTCATCTTCCTTTAGCACAAGAGATGCACTGCCCGACAACCATCACGTTGTGTACCAATTTAACTGCCTGAGTCAGACTCTTGACTGCACGTCGACATATATTGGTTACACGACGAATAGATTATCGGACAGGGCATGTCAACAGTTCCAGCAAAATATTTGAACATTTCAACACGGCACATAGTCAAATCAACTATTAGTATATTTCTAAACACTTTACAATATTATACAGATCGTGTGAGGTTAACATAGCGGAGGCATTCTACATCAAAACACGCAGACCAGACATTAACATAAAATTTAATGTATTATCTGTTAGACTAAATATCATTTGATTTAATTATTATATATCAATTAA
>JABUQX010027336.1:0-2500 GCA_015478945.1 Trachelipus rathkii | reverse complement strand
ATACATCTGCTTAAAAACCATCTATCAATCATCCTTTCCACATGACCAGACCATCTCAACATATTTTCATTTATTCTCTCGTTTACCCATTTCTTCACACCACACAACTCTCTAATATGTTCATTCCTCATTTATCAATTCTCACATACCTAGCATGTCCCTAAGATTGTCCATCTGAACACATTGAACTTCAAGAAAAATACTTCTTATTCAGACCATAGTCTCACTGCTATACAATAACACAGGTAACAACATGGCGTCATGTAGACCCTAGCATTCTAAAGACTTAGTCCCTATACATTCCCCAACGATTTTATGCACCAGCCACCTTTCTGGCATCCAACATATACCTTAAATATTTAAGCTCAGACACTTGTTCCAGCCCAACCATCTATAACTTCACGCGGGGACTGTCCTCCCTCCCTTCCCTTCCATCCTTTTCCATTCCATTCCCTTCCATCCATCCATATCATTTCCCTCCATCTCCATTCTCCATCCATTCTACCATTTCTATCCATGTTCAATTCTTTCTAACCCAATCCATATACAAATTGAATAAGAAGACATAACACAACCCTTACCTCACTCACTATTAATACTAAACCAATCCCTTTTGACACCATTTATTCTTACACACGCCTCACTATCGTCACATTCTTTTGATTCCATTCAGAAACCTACCACCAACACTATATCACTAACACCTGCCATAGAGCTTCCTATTAACCCTATCAATGCCCTGTTGCAAATCCATAAAACCATAATGCAATTTATTCTTCTTCTCCTCATTTTTCTCTATCATTTGCTTCAATGTAGAAATTTGATCCACACATCCTCTACAACTTCTAAACGCAGCACCTTGTTCTTCACCAATCAGTCCTTCAGTCACTGGCGCACTCTTTCAGCCAAAATACCAACATATTTCTTCCCTATAACACTCAATAAACTAATTCCCTATAATTTCTACAGTTCCCTTTATCTCCTTTACCTTATATAAGGGTACTATTACTGCTCTCCTTCAATCCTCGGAACTATACCCTCATAAGCGCTTTATTACACAACTTCCAGAATCCAATCAATCAGAAACTTGCCTCCACGTTCTTGATCATTTTCACCATTAATTTCATCTATGCCTGCAGATTTACCATTCTTCAGCTATCTTACTCAGCCATTTCCTCTTCTTTGCTAATAACCTCATCCCCAAAATACCTATTCCTTCTTGCACCATCAAACCCACACACACAGTCATTATCACCTCTTCATTACTGAAAATATTATACAGATTTTGATGTTCTTTCCACACTCCCCTCATCCATTTCATCGGTTACAAAAACACCATCCTATTCCATTATTCTATTCTTCCTTCCTTCCTGTATGTCCCCTTCCATTCCATTTACCTCTTCTTTTCTTTCTTTATCTTTCTTTTCATCATTTATTCATCCTTTTCCTCCACCTCTTCATTCCACCACTATTGACATTTTTACTTCTTTACATCCACATACTTCCTTTTTACTGCTAACAATTGCTTCAGATTTATTTAGTTTCAGCTTGTTCACATTCAGCTGATTTACTTGCGAGCGTTCTTACATACTTCTTATCCTTATTACCTTGTTCACTAAACTTCTCACTTAATTTTACCCTCTTCCTTCCGTATCACCTTCCTCTCCATCCAAGTCTACTCATTCCATTTCCTGTAATCCATCCATTCCACTGCCACCCTCCTTCTTTCCATCCATCCACCACTCTGAATACTCTTGTATTCCATCCATCCTTCCATTCTATTTCTCCTGGCCACCTGTGCCTACCATCCTTTTTGATCATATATATATATATATATATATATATACTCTTTCTATATATATATATATATATATATATATATATATATATATATATATATATATATATATATATATATATATATATATATATATAATCACATTGTTAATAAGAGTCAATATTTAGGCCTAGAGGGGGTATTGGTAATGCTATTATAATTCAAAACATCTTTAATATACATAAAAGAGTCAATTTAAAAAAAATAAAAAAAAACGTTTTGTTTTAAAAAAAACGTTTTTAAAAAAAAATAGATTAAAAAAAACCGTTTTCACAACCTACCGATACCTATTTTAGGTTATACGTCACCGATACCGATACTTTAATTAATATAAATGTGTAAAATAGAACATTTTGCACTGCTAGGCAACTCAAGATTGCATTTCCTGTACAAACAATGCTTAGTCATTTATATTTCATATTTAGTTGTTGTGCCCAAAGTATATTTATTTTATAAATTAAAATAATTACCTTTAAAATCCTATTACCAAATATAATATTAATAACTTTTTTTATGTTTAAGGTTTATTTAAAAATATTCCATTCCATTTTCAAGTAGTATTAACAAAAGTTTAGCTACTAGCTTTTTTGTTTCTTTTATAGATTACAATTACAAAGTTCTTCAACTAGCTTCTAATATAAAAGAATAAAAATAATGAAAGCA
>JABUQX010027335.1:0-52500 GCA_015478945.1 Trachelipus rathkii | reverse complement strand
GAGTGAGTGTCGGGAAAGGTGTGGATTGAGGGTAGGAGGGTAGGATTGGAGAAATGTCCAACGTAATATAACAATAATGTCTAATATTCTTCAAATAATTTAGAGTACTACAGTGACTGGAGAGAGAGGATCACCGAGGAGACTTGGATTGAACATGCTGAGTGTATATGGTGCCAGACAGTTGTGAGTGTGGGAATGTCGAGTCGATTGAGTGGATTATGATGGGAGGAGTGCGATGGGGACTAAGTCTTAAATGGTCATCCTATTTTTATCCCCCTATGGACTGGGGGATTTTGTGCTTCTCTTTCTGTGCAGAGATTTTTCTTCTACAGTTCAGACCCTCAGATTGTGTGTATATTATATATAGTAAAAATACTCACAAGACCTTTCGATATATCTATTATCAGATAAAGTGTAGTTTGTTTTAGTGACGGATATTCTATGGGGGATGGGGGTGTTACGTTGTAGAAGAAAAAGAATATAGATAAAATTATATATATATATAAATGGTAATTGTTTAGTATCAACGCCTTCAGTGTGTAAGATATATATTTCGTAATATATATATATAAAATAACTTTCGACATTTTTTTTTACTTAATAGTTTTTTCCTCCCTAATGTAGTGGTTCTTTGGCAGTACTGATTTAAGACCAAACAGTAAAACGTTATCCTCACTTACAACTGTAATATTATATCTCATACTTATATAAATATAGTATAGTATAATATCTCTCTTTTTATATATATAAATTAATATATAATATCAATATATCTATTATCTATTCTCTATTATATATCTATCTATATCTATATATTACTTATATATACTATATATTATACTATATCATATAATATTATATCTTATTATATAATCAATCTTCTATAATATACTATATGTATGTAATCTACTTAAGGTAAGTAAATTCTATTAACTTTTTACTACTCGTGCTCTCTCTCTATCCTCTCTCTCTTCCTCTTCATCTCTACTCTCTCTCGTACTTATAACTATATATCTATAATAATATATATATTATATATATATATACTATATAAATAATATATATATCTATTATATACTATATATATCTATCATCTATATATATATCTCATATAATATATCTATATATATATATATATTATATACTATATCTATAATATATTATCCTTGGAGTAATAATGAATCTATTATGCGGGATGATAAAAGAAGTAATATTGACTAGAAAGTTGACTTTTAGGGTATTGGAAGTTGTTTTTGAACGGAAGTATTGTGAATTTAGAGTGCTAAGGAAGAAAAGAGTGTGGACACTCTCGATGCTTTTTCAATAACAGCTTGCAGATTTTCAAAAACCTTTACTCCAAACTGAAAGAATACGATCAAGAATATTACTTTTTTAAAAGTTCTACACAATATTCGGGAGTTGAATTTAGAGATGATGTGAATTTGCGGGGAATTGATGGTGTACGAAGAAGCAGGTATATTTTGTGGAAGAGATTATTAGTAGCCAAATCACTATTCTAATGAGTAGAGTGTCAGAAAGCTGAGGGCGTGGTAAATCTCATTCCACACCGGTATTGATGAATTACTTAGATGAAATGATATAAGAATGAAGACGTGATAAATTGTTATATCATATCTCTACAGCTGGTATATGGTGCAATTGTGAAAACAAAGACCTTTGTGATCAGTGATAATAATCTACTTTATTGAAGCTGTCGTGATTTAGGTAATCGTCATTCATGCTTTTCGTAAACAAATGCATACAGGCACAATGATATTTCCAATTTATATCATTAATTTCTCTCGTATTCGCATAATAGGTTGAGCACTTTTTCATAATATATATTTTATATTTCATCTCAAAAAAAAAAAAAGCCCAAATAAATCATTACTCCTTAGTATCATACCTCATAGTTATTAGGACTATAATAAGAATTGCCATAGAGTACTCCTCAGGGTATTATCTTACTTTTCTTTACGCTATGTATTTCTTAACGTATCATTCTGATCGTCAATAAATTTCCTTTAATTTTAAAACCATCAGGTTATTTTCTGTTTACATACATACATATCTATATCGTACTTCAATTGATTACTTATCTAACACAATCTGTTTACTATTCTTAATTCTATCACTATGTTATAGTATTTAAACATATTTATTATTGTATAGCCATCATCGTATTTAAATTGCATATCCTAATTTTATACCTGCGTTAACTGGTTCCGGCCATATTTGATATATATATGAGTTTATGTCTATAACCGCCAGTTTAATTCTTAATTAGCGTTATTCTCTTTCTACTTTTTCGTTTGAATTTTGTATTATGACGATTAAAATGTACTTTCATAAAAGATATTTATATATTGTATTATATTATACTCATTTATTATTTTGATGCTCAACATTTCTTACTACAGGATTAAGTAGATTTATTTCATTTATCTGGAAAACTAATTAGTTGACTTATTATGGCAATACTCTCATCATGCAATTCGTCCTTCCTCTCATAATGTTTAACTCCTGTGCTGAGCCATCAAGCTCTCACGCCCTACGAGCTGCTAACGCGAGTCCGCCCTCACACTTGATCCTACAATCATCACATATCTCTATCATACTCCTTATCCTTACCCCTATCTTTATTCTTTCCTTATATACTTTTCTCTATATTTAATTATTTATTTATATATATATACTACTTCTATTTTTATATTTCTTTTACATTCTTTATTCTTTATATTTATATATTACTTATCATTTTTTTATTATCTTAATTTATTTTATAGTTAGCATGGTTCCCACGGTATTATCATTTTGACTTTAACTTCAACTTACTGCCTAAATATCCGTACTATATGGGACCTTTTCTCGAGGCCCATTGCTTCTCTTATGTTATCTTTTGGTCTTCTTACACTTCACATCACTCAACTTTATGTTTTTCACCTCTTGAGTACCATTACTATTAGACTTTGGGCCCTCATCTATCTTAATATCCCTTAGCTTCTATGTTGATTATTACTGACATCTTGCCTGAGTGAGAGGCAATAAGTGCCTCTGCCTCGCGTATCACTTATTTACTAATCCGTTCCTTTATGGAACGTCTTCTATTTACCACATGATGGATATATACGCCTCATTTATTAGCAATATTTAGCTCAATATTATTTACCCTTAACACACTTGCTACTTATTTTTTATTCCTTTAAAATAATGCTACTTATACTTAATTATTACTACATTAATATTATTATTATCTAAGTGATTATCTCAATATATAACATTAATATATAATATTATATATTATCTATATATATATCTTATCTATATTATATATATATTATATCATATATATCTTATATATATATATCTAATATAATATAAATACTATATTAATATATATATATTATCTATATATATATAATATATTATATCTATATAATTAATATATATCTTATATCTCTACTTTATATATATATACTATATATATATATATATAATATATATATATATTTATATTCTTTACATGTCACTTGTGGCAGGTGCATGTAAACAGAGAACATGACGACAATATGGAACACAGACACATCGCTTTTACTTGAGCACGTCTCGTTGTATTTTTTGTGCCAGATGTAGCTCTAAGGTTAACGTTCACAGTATCAATTTTTGACTACACATAAAAAGAGATAATACCGTATATAATTAGCATTAGAGTCATCACAGACCTGTTAAATGACAAATGTTAAATTTTAAAAAATGTGACTTTCGTGTTCTTTCCCACACACAAAAGTTCACACACCCTAAGCCAAAACTCTAACTATTTCAATTTCGAGATTGAAGACAAGAGTCGAGAGAGTGAGAGCTGCTTACACATAATCTGTACTAAACAATCTGTAAGTTTAGATACAAATTGTGTAATTAATTGTAATTAAAGAACAGTTAACTACCTTGATGAGCGAGAAATATTCTATAAAATAATAGTAAAATAATAGAACTGAACTAATGTTTAAATCATCAAGAGTGAAGATTAGAAAAACTTTCATTAAGAAGTATTCTACCGATTTAGACATATACATCAACAAGTGTAATCATTATTTATTTTTAGACAGTGTACACTATTCACATTCTCGAAATTACACTCAGATCTATTCATAACTAAATGAAATTATACATATCAGATGCTAAACCTACCGGACTACGCATATCAGCCAAATATTTATCACATACTCTTATTATCTTGAGAGCAAAACGACACCACGTGGCGATTAGATATTCTATATGGATACAAGATTAAACACATATCACAAAAACCGAATTATCACCTTCTAACTTCAAAATCAAAAAACGCCAATTATATAATACGAGCAGCTGTAATCACAGATAAACATCACATAGAGACAACCACTAGATCACCTTGCCTAACACTCTGTCTTTCTAAATCTACTTGTACATTACTCACGTCCTTAACAAAAACCACATGACTCAAATAGACATTCCTTCCACCATTATCCAAACTATTAGTTATTTTTAGCCGCGTGGTTGGTCTACACTGGTATTTTCACCATTTTGTACAGTCAAGAACGATCATATGCTATCCGTTAGGTAATTGGGAGCATGGTTCGTAATATTACTCTTCCCCCTTTTATCCTTGTTCTTGAGATCTATTGGACGATTGAGTGGTCTGCATGATCTCCCTACTTTGATATATCTCTCCATCTCTCATTTGACTCTTCTCTATAACCCTTGGGTTCATCATTATGCAAAGATCTGTTTGAGGCACCGTAAGAGGCGACTTTATTATCTTGGTTACAGTCTCAGCCCTCTCGACACTATAATTTATCGCTTGAATATTAACACTCCCCACTGATCTTATATGTGTCTTATCTTTCAACGGCATATCTGACTATATATAATCTTCCCATATTCAATCACTACACATTCTCACACACTACTCTCTATTCTGCCTTTTCACTCTCCATCACACCTCCACTGCTCCTTCGACTGGACGACGTATGTTCTTGTGTTTAGGATTATTACACCACCTCTCATCTTTGATGTAATTCTCCCATCACATACGTATAATCAGTACTTCAACTTTACCCCTCACATATTTTATAAAAGCTATATCGCAATGATAGGGTGATTTCACCAATTTAACACTACAAGAATCACTAATTACTCTCCACATTATGTTAGGGATGGTCGGTTTCCAATATATATATTTAGTGGAAGTCTCAGTTTATCAGACGCTCTTTGGTATGTGATTTTTTCTGCTTGTAGACGCAGTCTCCTCATTATTGCGATAATGTCACCACGCTGTTGCTAATTGCACCACTCATCAACATGACTTATATCTACCATTAGCATCTTTATTACCGCCTTTCATGGTTTCTTCTCTCCAGTATTAAATACATTCTTACTGAATTCCCACACCATCGTCCACAAGCTCACAGGAGATTATATAATGAGTTCGCAAGCTTCTAACACCTGACCATAATAACTCTAGACAGCGAGTCTCATTACTTTATATAAACACTGTCTCAATCTATATATTTATGATTCAGCCATCAGGCATTTTATTTTTTATATTACTGTTGGCTAGATATTGTAACACGTCTCCATTTCATGTATCTCACTCCACTCGTGCAACACTGTTCACTGCGAACACGGAAGACTCTACCTTTATCTGATATCTTTTTTCTAGGTGAAACTTCTTATATTGCCAAGGACTCGCTAAGTACCTATGGTACTTCAAACTACGCTCTCATCTTCAAATTAATCGAAACAATGTTTCTCACAAAGAATGAGTCGCCCCACTATCACTTTTGGTTACTTTTTGTGTGTTCTCAACGCATCGGTCGAGTCTCCGGAGGTTCCAACACACTCTAACTTCCACCGAACCTACTACATCATTCATCATCAACTTCCTCCATCATGAACCCATACGACTCTAGAAATTTTACCATTACTCAACAAACTCTATTTTACGTCTTTCTCTCTCACCACCCCCCCTATCATTATAATTCCCCCTCCCTAATTCATCATTGGGCGTTTATTCTCAATAATTTTATAAATTTGCGGCTGACTATATACCGCTCCCTAGCACCAACCCTCTTTACTTATTGGAAAAATTTTGCCCTCATTTTAACTATATATAATATACGACCAATTTATAACTCATAACTACTGGTGAGTTAATAGACTAATTTGAGAAATTAGACTTATTATTAATATGAACTCCTCTAAGAATATACCACTATCTTAGAGAAAGAAGATAATAACCACAATATTCTTCTACGTTAGCAGTTTTTACAGTAATGTACTGATTGTCTATTTGCTATGGATAAGGTATTATCTCATTCAGCATAGAGAGAATCAAGTCTATGCAATATCAATGTATCATTGAATAATATGTAGTTTTTATATTTCAAAAATTATTGAATTAAAATCAATTTGTGTTTTTTATAATATTTTTTTAGAAAGCATAAATATCAATATAAAAATTAATTATATCACTCATTTTTATATACTTTAATATTACATAGAAATATCATCTTAATACATATCTAAATATATTCCATATAGTTTATCCGTTTTATAAGATTGCAATCATAAATAACTATTTATTTATTATATGTCTTATAAATATCATACATTGTAGAAAAAATCTCCTCTCAACATCTCCGTTATTTTACAAAAGAGGATGCGAATGCGGATGTGCCGTTAAGTCAGGATGCGGATGCGGATGGATGTCAATTTAGGTTCGGATGTTCCGCAAATGCGGATGCGGATGGCAAGCCATCACCCTAATATATATATAATTATATTATTTATTATATATAATATATATATTATATATATATATATATATATATTATATATATATATATATATATATATATTATATTATATTAATTTTATTATATCCTATATTATTTATTAATTACTTTCTACCCCTCAAAGAAGGAAAAAAAGAGAACGGAAGTGTGTTTGTGGTGTAGTTGCTGATCGTTGTGTGTGATTGTAGTAGAAGGAAGAGGGTAAGAGTAGAGAGAGCAGATGTGATGAGTACTGGAGAAAGAAAGAGCCGACGAGTAAAGTATGACGACCAGGATTGATTCGCACATTGATGAGAGATTCTGCATGTATGCGAAGCAGAGAGTAAGAAGAGAGAGAGAGATTGTAAAGGATTGAACATCCTGAAAAACGAGACAATATTATAGTTCATTGTGCTAGGAAAAGTGGCAGATTTTAGTTCACTGTGGAGTGTTAGAAGTTTTTAATGCTTTTTTTTTTACCTTTACTTTATAGGTATGACATGCTCTTACTAGAGTCATCTACTTTAATGCAAAATTAGACTTAAATTTACCAAAATGGTTTTGTTATTAAAGTATTTGTAGTGTTATGAATGTGAAAGTTTGGACATCCACGAATGCGGATCAATGCTAGTTGCAAGTATCTGAATATTCGTGGATAGGGATTATTATTTATTTCTTATTTATTGGCACTGATATTCCACTCGGATTTCCGCGATTTTGTTAAATAGCAAAAATATTGAAATGAAAGCCCCAAATATTTAGGTCAAATTGCACAGCATTCTTTCTCAACCTACTTGAAAGACGTTCGTTGCATTTCTTTCCTTGGTATAACCGCACAAATTATTCCATCTCTAAGAACATAAGCATAATGTTTCATAAAAATGAAAAAAATAAGAAATGTATATTTTCTACATAAATATAAAATAATTACACACACACACACACACCTACACACACACACACACATCAATAATATCATATATAATATCATCTATAATATATATATATAATATATCTCTAATATTCAAATTATCTATATTTATATATATTTATACTATATTGATATATTAATATAATCTTACTTATATAATATATTATTTATCTTAATATATTATATATCTTTAATTTATATATATCTTATCTATATACTATATATATCAATCAATCAATAAATTGATTTAAACTCATTTATTATCCTATATAATGATCTAAAGATATATACAGTTTGGACCTGAGAGCATAATCATACTCATCTTTTTAATTTGTAATTATATATACTGACAATAAACTATTGGGTCCGATCGACAGTCGGGTTTGTATTAGGTTTGAGGAAAATAAACTTACAAAATAATAAAATAAAACTGGATCCTTAGGTTATATATATATATAATTATATATATATTATATATAGCATATTTTCTATAATCTTTTATTTATACAAAATATACTAAAAATATATAATTTAAAATTAGATGATAATATAAGCATATTATATATATTATACTTAATATTCTATACATATATATATATATATATATATATATATTAATCGATATCAATATTATACCACTAATATATTAATCCTTATAGGTTTACCTAACCCACTTTTGATCTTTATGACGATCATAGGAGTAGTATAATGTATTATAAATTAACCACTCTATATCTATCAATAATAAACTATAATAATACATATATAATAATAATAATATTAATAATTAATCATTAAATAATAATTAATTATAATATATAATACATTAATTAATATATAGTATAATATATAATATAATATAATTAAATATATAATTATTATAATAATTTAAAAATAATTAATAGTAATATTAAATTGTGGAAATTAATTAAATATTAAAATTAACAACTTTAAATAAGAATTAGTTACATTAAATATTTTAATTAAAATAATAATTTAAATTATCATATATATCTATAATAATAATACTAAAATATTATATAATAATATATTAATATTATATATATATCATATATATATATAATATATATATTACTATATAATATTATAATAATTACTTTAGATTATATTATATAATTATATATATATATATATATATATATATGGATAGGAATATAAATATATCTTCGTAAATATCTATAATAGCTTCATTTATTATTCTTTTGAAATACTTAATCCTATATATATATCTCTATCTTCTCTTTACTTTATCTACTATATATATCTATATATTATCTTCGTATATGCTATAATAATATTAATATCATAATAATATATTAATTAATATATATCATAATTTTTATCATTTAATACATTATATTAATAATATATATATATATCTCTATCTCTTAAACAGAATAAACCGAATAACTTCATAGGATGACATCTGACATTATGCAATATTGCACTCTTCAATCAATTTTAATATATTATTTATATATATATATTATTAGGTGATATTCAATCATTATTGGGGTATTCTCAGTATCATTATTTTAGGGGTCATAATTTTTTTTTTCAATCTCATTATTTTAGGGGTATTGTCAATCTCATTATTTCATGGGTATTCTCAATCTCTTTATTTTGGATTTATGTGTATTATATAATTCTATTATTAAATACTAATTGCAATTTGATAAGTCATAATTATCATGTTACTGAGTTTCTACTTTTATCAAGATTCGTCATCTGTCAAAAAATACTTCTATATTCCGACTTGTTTAGGATCTTTGTAAACTACAGCCGTTCAATCTTCTCTCTACAGCCCTATACTTTTTCACTTGTTATCTCTGTTTACCTACATAATATTTAAATTCCTCGCTAGCCTCCACCTCAATACCTCCGAACACGTTACTTTCAAACGCATAGATGACCTTGGTGAATATTTTCTACTTACTGTTTGTTTAACTTTATTGGCCAGCATTTTTTTTTTTTTTTTTATTTATTTACCTCTTTTCATTATTTTCATTTTTTATTTATCATTATTATTAATCTTTAATTGTGTTATCTTTTTATTTTTATTTTTTATTTAATTTGTTTAGTTTCTATTTTGAAATTTATATTCAATTATAATTATTTAACATATCGCCTACTTCAGTTATCATACTGAATGATGGTCCATTAGGTTATGGTTCGAAACGTTGATCTTAATAAAACTATTGAATTTTTATCCTGCTTTGGTTATCCTCTTCTATATTCATATATATATCTATATTCATAATATATTATATACTAATATATATCATATATAATTTTATAATACTATATTTGTTAGATCTATATAATAGAATATATAATTTATTCGGTATGCGTTTAACAATTGCAAACAGCTTTGGATTAACAGCTAATTAATTCATTCTGGTAAATATTCTATACATAAAACAATTAAGTATATTATACAATATTAGCTACGAACTTAAGATAATTAATATGGCTGAAAATATGAATATATTGTAGAATATATTAAATATTTAAGTAATGAAATAGAAATATTATTGTAAATATTAGTAATAATATTGGTAGGAATTGTTAGATCTTAGTAGAATGTTATTGATATAATTTAAATATTATTGTATTATGATAAAATAATAGTAGTGTATGATATTATTATAATTTAGTTTGAAAATTGACATATAATAGGTTCTTATAAATTTTGATATTGTGAAATTATATGAACAGTTTGGATATGTACTAGATATATTGGAGAGATTATCTATTCTCCATTCATCACTTCCACTCTTACAATCAATTAGTCAACAATATGCTTTATCCCCCTTACCCAGAGCTCATCTCCTCTCTCATCATCTCATCTAATAGCAGACAACTCTCCTGCACCTCATCTCGGAATCATAAAATTACAGTCTCTCTGTGTCATTCGATCGGGTCATCTCAATCCCATATACCGGGTCAACATCTTCTCGATTCTAATTCTCCTCCTTTTATATCTATATTTACCTTTTATCATCCTCATAACCTGTTCCTTACACATAAAAAGCTAAAATGTAGTATCTCTCTCTCTTCTCGTGGAAGGAGATTACTTCATATCCCTATAATACTTTATCATATAATTAAGCTGTGACTCTCAACGTCTTCAAGCTCACTCATGCACTCCTCGACGACATTCGATTACAAATTTCCAATCCTACCCTCCACTCCTTGCCCGCAATAGACATCAGATCACCTTCTTCACATTACATCTGCCACACTAAACCCTACCTCTACTTCATCACATCCCAACCCCAAAAAAACATGATTCTCTTCATATACCCTCTTCGCATTACAGTGCTTAATATGCCTCTCTCTCGTGCTTCCTAGAAGTTTATTTTCTCGTGTTTATACCTCTTTCTACATCTTATCACTGCCAAATGAATCTTTACATGATTCATCCGTATCTCTGATCATTGACGTGTGCTACTGAACCGTATCCGAAGGTGCTGTTGAAAGGATATCCCATTTATCCTCTTCTCGATTTTGCCATCTGACACCTCTTCTCAACTCTCTGTTTCATCGGTGTCTCTCATACCTTGACTTCGTGAATGTATAGTGTAACTAGTCTTATTCTCCATGTTTATAATCACATAACTTGTTTCCAGTACAATATTCTCAATTTCTATCATATATCTCCCTATTTAACTAAAATCATCATCTTATAATCCTATATCTCACCCTTCCAAATCTGCATTCTCAGTTTTCTCTCATTCAATATCCCATATGACATCTTCACTTTATACACCCCTGCTCTTACCTACTATTATATTTCTCATTTACTACTTTCTCTATATCCTTATTACTCTTATCCACATCCTCCCATCACTCCAGTCTCTCTCTATATCAACTACTAGAAATGATCACTATATATCATTTTATTATCACGTAACCTCTACCATCACTATCTCAATCTCTCTTCCTACCACCTTCATCCCCTCGACGCAGTGTTCTATTCCATGAACCTTGTTTCGCGTGCATGGAGGTCATCTAAGTCATTTGATATCTCTATCTTTCCCTATCATCATCGCCTCTATCAATCTCAACTACAATTTACTCACCTCCCCAATCTCTCCTCAAATGTCTCTCCACTACTATTCTTCTCATTATTCTTTTTCGTAGTTCTTTCAATCACCTTTCAATCCCGTTCTGTCCTTTTCAACACTTCCCAATCTCTCTTTCCAGCCCTACATGATGTCTCACTTATCCACTCTTAAATATCATCTCTCAAATCCTCTTCACCTTTCCCTTCCCTCTCAGTTCATATCCGCAAATCTCTCATTTTACTGCTACTTTTCATATCCATCTTTCTGATTGGAGGCTCTTACAAGCTTCATGCTCGGATGGGCATCAAGTCTGTATACTTCCGCTTCTATTTAGCCCTTTCTTTTTACACTTCCTCATCCTCCTCTTTTGTTCTATTATAAGAAATTTAGATGTTTGGAAGTCCATGGGAAAAAAGTAAGGAAGTAAACTAAATAAATAGACGAAACCAAAAGCATCGTTTTAAAACGGGGTATCCAGAGGATCTATTCTCGAGTATTTTATCGTTGAAGACTTATATTTTAACAATTAGATTCAGTCTGATACGACAAATAACATCCTCTATTAACTAAACGTAAGGAAATTATCGGCAAGGTCTCTCGCCACATGGAAATCCCTCCCTATCGGATCAGTTTAGAATGAGATGTAAGTAGCAGTGATGACGAGAGAGAGAAGAGAGAAGAGTTCATTATGTACTGGACTGTAACAAGCAGACACTTTTTTTGCCAGTTATATCCCGTTAAAAATACGAGCGAGATCAGAGAGAGAGAGAGAGAGAGAGAGAGAGATAGAGAGATGAGGCTATTAGACGAACAGCCTAGTAGTCTATAATCAATCTTTGAATTTGGGGACATTGGATGCTGCTTTTTTCTTCTCTCCTCATTTGCGCACAACAGAGTAGCTAATCAAAAGGTTCAATTAAAGCTCTCTCTTCGCAGTATTTTTCATCCCAGCTCTAATTCAAGGGCTGGTACGTCAACTTTTCCATCTACGGCTTGGTTACTTATTGAGAGTTTTGTCTCTCATGTAGGTGGTTTTCACGTTATTGCTAATCCTTACTTTCTACTCGATTTAGTGCTATGCCACATCTCCGAGGAACCAGAGCAAATATCACACTTCACGTTATATTTATAACTTTACAGTCTACTGCTCCGTTCTCATTGACTCAGACTCGAACTGAGCACCGTATTTCTGTTGCCACATACCTTCCTCTAGCTGCACCCTCTACCTTTTTTTTGACTCGCTTGCTTGCCCGCCGACGTCGCGGGGTCGTAGCCCGCACACAAACACCAGCACAATCACCCATTACATACTACTCCGGAGTTGACATCACTATGGAGATATATATACCCTATAAACCTACTATACAAACCTTATCCTATGTTCAACCTTAGTAGCCGTAGAGTGAATAATGTTGACATATATCTATAATTCAAACTTCCATCACTGTTTATCGCTCTGAGTGATTATAGATTTATAACATCGAGATTGATAGATTTATTGAGAGATACATATATATACCAAGGTTACCATCATTTTATACTATATCTCCCCTCTCATTAACGCTTTACAGCTTCTTTTATCCAACCACTATCTCGGGCATACTAACCTTATTACCCTTAACGCCTTATTTCATACCTATAATTTGTTCAGTCACCCAATTTACTTGGGTTAATCTTCTAGTGTTCAAACTTTGAACTCGACCACAACAGTCCTTTCCGTTCCAGGTTTCTTTGCATAACTCTTTCCGCATTGTCATAAAAAACTACTCAAAACTCAATCCCAACTTGGGTTTTCACTCTACCACAAAAGAAATGTCTCAGTTAGGTTTGTCACTACTACTAATGACTTAGCATCACTGCGACCATAAATACAAATGAAATTGGAGATAATATTCAGATCTAGTTCATGATAAATCATTCACGACTACTTATAATATTTAAACCACTTTTCTTCGTTGCCTCGTCGGACACCATTCTATAAGATGAGATATAAGATTAGGAAAAACTCAATCTAGCGACTAGTGCCTCCTATAACTTAATCATAGAGACATTCTCTTGTTAGTAAATGCTAATGTTCATAAAGAGAGATTCATCACATGGGTTGTGCGATAAGAGACTCGTAAAAGGTATGCCTTGCTGCTAACAGAACTCTTCACTGAGTGAGCAATCAAAGGTGCCAAACCCTTGACCTTTTTCTTGAACTTTCCTTCTTCTTTTTCATATTTCTTAAACTAGCAAGCATTACCCTGTATGGATAATTCTATTCTACACTATCACCTGTACAGGACTCCTTTACGGAGCGTCCTAAGGATGCAGTTCTATTTTCTTTTTGTGTTGTTCTTCCTCTCTTTCGGGGAGTGGAACACGGCGCGCTGGGATACCGCCTTTACGCGATATACCCCACTACTTCCATTGTCTCCTCCTCCGTCGGTAATCTCGAACCCTCAAAAGGTATATAATAAATAAGAAAAATATAACACATTTTCTTCTCTCCAAAGCGACTATAAAAAAAAGTGGTATTGTGCAATCAATTTTGCTAATTCCTCGTCCAACTAATCAAATGGCAGGATTTAACAATCGTAGTCAATACCACGAGTACGTTGCCACGGTTGCGAGGCTTTGAAGATAATTCTCAGTAAATTATATTAAAATTATTCAATTCTCTTTTAATTAATGAACTATTAGTAAAATAAAAATATATATTTTTTTTTATTAATTTCGTTTACAATCGATGAAATTGTAAGAAGCTTGAGATCAAAAAATGTTAATTTATTTTTCCTGTAGAAATTCTGTTATATAGTTTTCTAGTTTAATCTAATGCCTGACCTCTTCGGGATGCTGGCTCACATATATCTATATATATATTAATATATATATATCTATACATATATATTATAATATTATTTATCTAGGAACGTATATTTCTAAAATTGAAATAGCAATAAAATTTCATCTTCATTTAATTTCTTATATAATTATATATATATATCATTATTCTAATTATAATTTAATATATATATATATCTTTATAATATCTATAATATTAACTTTTTATATAAATCTTAATTGCGGTATCAGTTTTAGCTGTACCATTTCTCTAATATCCAATTTTTCAGGCGTCACCTGATCGGATATATTCTTTAAAATCAAGGTCTTTCCTTTCTTTGCCGATAGTATTCACAATGTAAAAAGTAAGTATTAGAGAGAGAGGATAGAAGAAGAAGAGGAGAGAGAGAGAGGTAGAGAAGGAGATGAAGAGAGAGAGTGAATGAGAGAGGAGATGAGAGCATGAGAGTGATGAAGTAAGTCAGAATAGAGAGGAGAGTTGTTATGTATTAATAGTATGCTGAGGTAGTAGAGTTATTTTTAGAGGAATTGGTCTCTAGTGTTTGAGAGACGATGTACGCAGATGAGAGAGAGAGCAGTAGAGAGATGAGTATGTAGAGACGAAGACGAGATGAGTAGATATAGAAGAGTTGCTCGAGGAGAGCGAAAGAAAAGAATGGCAGTTTCTATGGCCGGAGAGAGAGAGAGAGTTCTCGCGGATTATCCTAAAAATAAGTTGAGTGGAGAGTCCAAAGGAAATTTCAAAACATTTGAACCCGAGCTATGAAGAGAAGACAATGATAGTTACGAGAGTATCTGAATAGTAGAGAGTAAAGTAGCGTAGATTGAGATTTTCTTTTATTTTTATAGTTATATGAGCATTTTCTTAGATTTGAAACTAGTAATGCTGAGATTGATGGATTTAAGCTCACTATTCCTACCAACATTGAAGACTTTGATGAAGACTACAAGAACGCTAAGTTTAGAAGAAAGAGGATGAGAGTTTTAAGAGAAAGAAGGAAGGAGTAAGACGAGCGATGAGAGATTCAGCACGTGAGAAGAGAGAGGAGAGAGAGGCACTGAAATTGAACTTCTTTCAATTCGAATTCAATTTTAATGTTCAATCAGCTGTTTGCATTTCTTTGAACCTACACTCAGCTAAGATTTACTTGACTTCTAAATATCCCAATTATAACTCTTTGATCTTTTAATATATAGATCTATATTTCTTCAATAATTTAACGTTATAAATTTTATTTACTCATATTACTAATGATCCTTTTCTTTTTAACAACTATTTATCCATTATTTTTACTTTATTATGGTCTACTTATACTCTAGGCTTTTTTTACATTCTTTTTATATCAGTATAGCATTCAAATGGTTCCTCATATAGATATATCATGAAATATACTATTATTATAAAATTTATAACTATTGTCCAAATGCGAATATATTGATAGTTTATTACTATATAATATTTTCTTGATTCGGTTATAAGGAAAGCCGTCGTTTGCGAGAAATCTTTCGTAAATGAAGCCTAATCTGGGGAAGAACGTTTAGGTAACTTCTATTGCTTTTCGCGAGAATATATTGATACCATTAGGGCAGGAATTTGCTTGCTTACCATTAGTTTGTATCTATGTCCAATAGAGTCCAAACAATTAGTGATTTAATTGTACTGCCATGTTTTTTGTGCTATGATGTTCTTTGTATTGGGGCATGTTTATTTAAATGCTGTTGGGTAAAACCATATTCTGATAGGTCTCCAAAAATTGATTCATTAATTTATGATTAATTTGTGTAATTGTGGTCGTACTCCAACGGTTGAAAGAAGTTGAAATTAAATTGTAAAGAATTGGCAGTAGTTTTGGAATTAGAAATAGGCTTAAGTAATATCCTATGTGGGTAGTTTGAAAAAAGTAATTATATGTGACAGGATAATCGGTTAAATTAGCAAGTTAACAAGTGATATACTACTTTTACATCTGGTATATCTATCAACTTATTATAATATATTCAGCCTGGTTACGAAATTGAGATGAAATAAAAGGAATTACCTGAGTCTGAATGTTATCCCGTGATCAATTGTGTCACTTTTTGTGGTCCATGAGTGAGGCCTAATCTATATAGATTCATATTAAGTTCTGGTAGTCATCTTTGAGTCATTCTAGTATGTATAAGTATAACTTTTTAATATGTCTGAATGACGAATAGCGTCACGTTACTAAGCAAAAGGTGTCATACCAATAACTTGGAGATGGCTTTAATGGCTGTTACAAGGAGCTATGCTATTCCTCTAGAAATGGGCATTAGTTCTGGAACAAAGAAATACTATTAACTATAAAATAATGTAATCATTTGGAAGAGAGTATGTGCTGTGGAACACTATTTAGTTCATTTAATTCACGATATACTCATTATCTCTCAAATAATAACTGAACAGCCGGAAGTATTCTATAAAGTCATAACTTCCGCAGTTATGTAATACTGGAAGATCGTACGATAATATAATATATAATAATTAACATAATAAATAATAATAATAATAATAATAATATCATAATTATATCTATATATCATTATATATATAATTTAATATAGTTAGATATTTTAATATTAGTATATTTAATTATAAATTTTATTAATATAAACAATAACAATAACAATAACATAACCTAATAACAATTCAACATATAATCAATTAACATAATTAAGGTATCATCTGAGCAAATTATACTCGAGGGTAACTGTTTATTGGCTGTGATTAGTAATATATTACATAATTATTATCTATTATAACTTTTATTAAAATGTAGAGTGTAAAGATTATTCGCTATAATATATATTATATTATATATATATATACTATTTATATATATATTATTAACTATATATATACTATATCTAAATATATAGTATAAGACAATAATCCTCTGGATGTTCACTCCTTTAAAGCACTATCATTCGTCTAATATTTTTATCTCACACATTCCTATTTATCTCTTTTCTGAAAATATGTGGTACCGAAAATATATACGAAAGTCGTTTCTCTAGTCATGACGTTCCTTTTCATATAATATTTATTACTTTGTTGTTTATTATCTTTTAATGCAAATGTGCTTGTTTTCATCATACGATTCGTAATATAGGCATAATATTCTATCTCTCAAATAGAGAACTATAATATATAGTATATATCTACTATATATATTTATATACTTTTAATCAATATTATATTACTCTATATATATATATTCTTATATATATAATTATATTATTACCTTAATATTCTTTAATGAAGTTGTCCTTAACGGGCCTTTTAACCTATCTTTTATTTTTTAGTTCATCTTATCCTATCCTTATATCCTGTTATTCTCTCTAATTGGAATTCACATCTTTCTCTAGGAAGTTGTTTGTTGTGTTAAATATATGGTTATCTATAGTCTGTATATATATACTACTACCTTATTCAAATTAGCAAGCAACCTCTTCTTTGTTTCCTTGCAGCTGACATATCAACTTTATTTAATCATCTGGAATTTTTAGGTCTAATTGCCTATTCGTAGATTCATTCACAATAAAGGGTTAGTCTAAAAATTCCTTCCTTAATAAATCTATTGCTATCTTATAATTAACATTTATTATAGAAAGATGGCTTACAACTTTTAATGCATAATCTTTGAGATATTGAGATAGATAATAAGATATGTAGTTTAAGCAGCATCTTTCAAATTTGTATGGTACCCTAAAGTATTATTAAATTTAGTTACAAAATTATAGTACATTCCAATTTGTTATTATCAAGACCACCAAAAAGTACGCCAAAGCAATGGAGGGTTACCTTCACCAATATTAATCCTAGTAGTAGGACGGCTATATTGGAGCACGAGATTGGGGGGAAAAATGATGACCCAAATTTTTTACTCCATATTGGAGGTCTCACTTGGGGTAAAAAATGATAACCCAATTTTTACCTGCCCTTGACCTTTTCTGACCGCGACCATTTTTTGAGCATTTTTTACCTGCTTTGACCTTTTTGGGCTTGACCAATTATTTGAGAACCCTAATTTTTATTGGAACCCTAATTTTTAAGAGAACCCTATTTTTTCCGACCAAAACCCTTTGGTCCTTCCATGGGTCATGCCACGGTATTTTTTTGCAACCCTAATTTTTGGCAACCCCAATTTTTTCGGTAACCCTGATTTTGGCAACCCTTCGAAGAAGGGTTGCGCCAAAAACGGTTGCGTAAGCAACCGTTGTACGTATTGCCCCCCTATTTTACCCCCCCCCCCTAATTTTTCGGGGACCAAACCCTTTTGGTTCTTTCCATGGGTCAAATTTTTTGCCCACGGTAATTTTTTGGCCACCCTTTAGTAGGGGTTTAGCCCTTTTTTGATGTCTTTACTTGTTTGAACATGATATTTTGTCCTTATCCTTTGGTCTTCCACGGGTCATTTTTTGCCCACGGTATTTTTATTGAGAACCCAAAATTTTTTCAGAACCCAAATTTTTGAGAACCCAAATTTTTATATCGCCCCCCTTTGCTCCAAGACTTTGACAGATACCATTGGGTCATATTTTGACCACATGCGGTAACTTTTGTTCTTCATCGGTCATCTTATTGACCCACTCCCAGTAATTCTAACTGTGTTCCATTCCTTCTAGGGGCTTAGCCTTTTTTGATGTCTTAACATTGTTTGACCATGATATTTTTCGGCCTTGACCTTGCCACATACCATGGGTCATTTTTGGACCACGCTAATTTTTTACCCACTCGTGGCACCCACCCGTCACATATTTCGTTTCTAACCTTGAACGCATGTATGGACCTATCCTAACTTGAACACCTACACACAGTGCGCGTGCGCACCAACACGACACACACACACACACCACACACTCATTCACACTTATACAAACATTCACTATGACACTTACATTTACCATAGAACACTTTGCATTTACACTTATCATTTACACTTAGCTTTTACACTTAGCACACAATAACAACATCCCTTGACAGCCGAATACCATGGGTCAATTTGACCCACGAGGGTAATTTTTTGTCCTTCCTTCAGGGACTTAGCCCTCTATTTTTTGATGTCTTTAACTTGTTTGACCATGATATCCATTCAGCCTTAGACCCTGCCATGTACCATGGGTCAATTTTGACCCACGCTTACTTGATGCTCTTTTGATTGCGTTCCCAACCACCGTAAGATCAGTATCAGATGATGTTCTAATTTAGTGTTTCTATGAGTATTAGAATGAGTGGCCAGGTGACAGTGCCAGGTGGTGCCAATGTGCTAACGTCTGCAATGAGTAGCCAATGCAGTGGCCAATGATGAGTGCCAACTCGAGATGACCAACTGCAAAGTTGCCACATTAAGCTGCAAGTGACAGTGGTCACACTAGTGCCAAACTGAGTGCCACTTTTTCCAGTCTTTTCATAGCCTCCCCTTGAAGCCCGAATAGCCCTAATATGGGGTGTCTACCCCTAAGCAGCTCAGTAAGGTATATGAGGTTCGAAATTGGTGTATATTTACAACCTGCTAGGACTGCTGTCCTACTTATTGAGTTAGTCTTTTTCTAAACTTATACACACTATACACTTATTAAGCGCTTACACTTCTCCATAGACACTACATTAAACCATTATACCACTTACACTCACACCCACACGCAGATGCACTACACCTACACTCACACACTCGATATTTGATGTGCCTCAACTTTTGATGCCTCAACTTTGAAATCCCCCAGCATAAATGCCTCAGTCAATTGAGCCCCAACTTGATTGCTCCATTCGATTAAATTGGCCTCACGCATTTGCATGCCATCAACTATTGAAGGTCTCGTTCTTTTGAATGACCGTCATCTTTGATAATTGCCGATCATCTTTGAGACAGAATCTTATTGAACCTGAATTCATCTTTAGATTGAAACTTCATCGTGAATGGGCTCATCTCTACCCTATTCAAAGAACAGAGTAATATATAATTGCTCTAACCTTCTGAATTATAAGTCTGGATCTAGCAAGGCACGCAGCATGATCTCCTCCGCGTCGAGACACAAAGTCCCACGAACCCGCACCAGCAGGTGCGACCCGCCGCGCGCGAATGAAAAATATACATACTATAAGTCATTCATTTTTTATTTCATGCTTAATAAATTTATTTAAATTAAAAAAACATTTTCGCGAAACCTAAAACTGTAACTCATTGAAGAACCTATTATTTAAACCAACATATATTTTACTCTCACAACAACCTTATTTTTACTTAAATTACTTTTTTACCTTAATACTTTTTAAATTATAAATTTTTAAAAAAATTTGTAAGGAAGAAAAAAACCAGAGTGCCTGATATATAAACCATTTTATTTTTACTACAACTGTACGAAATTTTATTAAATAACATTAACATTACATACCTTAAAAGCAGTAAATCAGTAAAAATCAATAGAGGTGTTAACTAACACCAAGAGGGGATTATAGTATGCTTTTGTTTTTACTGCTTTTTCTGCTAAACTCATGTTTTACCTGCTTTAACTCGAAGTTTTACTGTTTTAAGCTTATATGTTTTTACTGCTTTAATCAACATATTTATTAACCATTACATACCTTAAAGCAGTTAAATCAGTAAATCAATAGCAACAACCTAACACCTAGGGGGGAATTAGTATGCTTTTGTTTTACTGGCTTTTTACTGCTTTAACTCATGTTTTACTGGTATTTAACTCATGTTTTACTGCTTTAACTCATATGTTTACTGCTTTAAATCACATATTCATTAACATTACCATACCTTAAAACAGTAAATCAGTAAATCAATAGAGGTGGACTAAACACTAAGGGGGGGATTAGTATGCTTTTGTTTTACTGCTTTACTGCTTTAACTCATGTTTTACTGCTTTAACTTTCTGCTTTACTGCTTTAACTTTCTGCTTTACTGTTTTAACTTTCTGCTTTACTGTTTTAACTTTCTGCTTTTACTGCTTTAACTCATATATTTATTAACATTATGTTTTTTATTTTGTTTAATATTTTATTTATTTTTAATATTATTTTATTTTTTATTATTATTTTTATTATTTTTATTATTTTATTTTTATCTTTACTTTGTGTTATTTACTTCATGCCTATTGTTATTATTATTTAACACACACACACACACACACACACACACACACACACACACAAACATACACTTACACTTATACACACATTCATTATTTAGAACACTTATACACACATTCACTTAATTGACACTTACATTTACCCATAGACACTTAAATTTACACTTATACACATCGGGTCACACACACACACATTTCACTATGATACTTTATTACACAACATTCACTATGACACTTACATTGTCCATAGACACTTACATTTACACTTACACCTACACCACAGATTTACTTAAACTCACACAGATTTACTTACACTCACACCAGATTTACTTACACTCACACACAGATTTACTTCATACACACAGATTTACTTACACTTGCACACAGATTTACACACACCACACACACCAACACACACACCACACACAACACACACACACATAACACCCACGCACACTCACTTACACATTATAACGTATAATTTATTAAAAACATTTTAGGTTTTTAATTAAAAATGAACATTTATATTACTCATTCAAATATAACTAAAATTATTTCAAAGTTTCTTAAAACTTTCTATAATAAAATCAATCATAATCTAATTGAACAAAGAATTTTATTATTAAACTGTTAATACTTTTGTTTAAAATAACTTTTACTAAAATTTATGAAATTTTATTAAAAATAATAGTTTACCAATCCTAAAGCAATAAATTCAGTAAAAATCAGTAGGACAGCCCCTCTAGCACCTCATACAATCAAAGCTATGCCAGTTTTGTTCTAAAATTGACTTACTGCTTTTACATTATCCTTTCATCTAACACATCGCTAATAAGTATAAACTAAACAAAATAAGTTCTATCCTCGCTATACATAACATGTATCTTTATTAAATCATCTAAGTTTTATTTAAAAATAACACAATTATTATTTCACTTACATTATAATAATAAATCTTAGGTAACTAAAAATATTTTTTCAAAGTTTTTTAAATAATTTTCGCGTTTTCTTATCTATTAACATTATTATTATCTATGAACATTGACAATCCATCACGAGCAAACACAACAACCCGCACTCCTTACAGATAAGAAACTGACCTCTCTCTGTAAAATTGTGTTCGACATAACTTAACTTTTAAGGTCTACAATTTAGATAATCTATTTGTTAACCCGGGGCGAATTTTAAGCCCTTCAATTCCAGGTTTACAACATATATATTTTCAAATGAGCACCTTTCTTTCTGTAATTAAATCGTGTGGTTGCAAAATTACGTTAGCTACTATCTTAAGGCCTAAATTTACTTGGATAAGCCTTTTTGTAGAAGGGCTAATTTAATCCTACAAATACAAGGTCAAAAGGTAATTCCCGTATAGACAAGAATCATTGTTATATATTATTTTATAAATATATTCAAACTGAACAATGCTGGATCGGTAAATCCTTTAAGCAGGTAAAAAGGAAATGTTTTCCTTACTTGTGATTGGCCGGGGTAACCTTATCTTTATATGACCTCGTATGTGATTGTTCGAGAATTATTTTATCGTCTTTTGAAAATTAACTTGGTTCTTTAAACTTGTATTTGAGCAGGTGTTTGTTTTTATTATCTTTTAGCCCCAAACTCATTTTAAAATCATAGTCATTTAAGCTGTTAAGCGGTGCACAAGTTATCGGATTTGTATTATAAAAGTTTGTTTTATTTTTACTTATTCAGTGTAATACACTTCACCTATTTATAATAAAATACTTACATTGAGGAATAATTATTATTTTCACTAGAATAGATAATTAATTCACTAGTTCATAAGCTAACCACCAGGGCTCAGCATGAGCTCCACCCGCAAAGGCAGCCCCCGCACCCGCTGGTGCGTTCCGCCGCGTCCCCGCCCGCGCGTACCCGCCAGCCGGGGCGTGCCCTGAGGCCAATATTCCCGCGCGAATATTATTTTAGAACAGCGCATTTACACACACACGCACACACTACACACAACACACACACACACACACACACACCACACACACACACACACACACAACAACACACACACACAGCACACTCACTGAAACATATAACGGTATAATTTAATTTAAAACATTTATTTTTATTAATATTCATATACTTAAGTGTTTGGTGGAGTGTTATTTACTTCATGCCAATTGTTATTATTATTTAGACAACACATACACCAAACCACACACACACACACACCACAACACACACACACACACACTCACACGCACACTCACTTGCACATATAGTGTATAATATTAAAAACATTTATTTTTTATTTCTATTATATAGTTTATTTTTTACTTCATGCCTATTATTATTATTTAGAACACACCATGCACACACTCACACACACATACACACACACAACATTACGCACCCAGCCACTCGATATTTTGATCCCTCAACTTTGATTGCATAGCTTTTGTGCCTTCAACTTTGATGTCTTCAGTTTTGATGCCCACTTTGATGGCCTCAACTTTTGATGCCTCAAACTTTAGATACTCAGCTTTTGATGCCTTCAGCTTTTTGATGCCTTCAACTTTAATAACTTAGCTTGGTAACCTCTGGCTTAATAGTGGTCTTTATCTTTGCATGACTCATCTTTGATGCGTCATCTTTGATACTCACCTATATTGATGATTCAGCTTATAAGCAGTTACACTTACCATGGACACTTACACTTATACACTTATACACAACACATACACTATATCTCTTATTCACACATAAAACATATAAGTATATATATATATAGAAAGGACTAATATATATATAATATATATATATTATATATATATATATAAAAGTATATATTAACTAATATAATACTATTATATATCCAGAAATTTATGTCATATATATATTACATACACTACTTATATACCTATAATATATATATATTATATATAATAATTATATCTATATAATATATAATACATACCCTATAATCTACAACTATATATACTATATATATATGTTGTCGGTATGTGTGAAATAAGGAGACTAATAGTGTATTGTGTGATAAGTGTAAGTGTAAGTGTCTTGTAAGTGTTATACTGCTTATAAGCGGAATCATACAATATAGGTGCGTATCAAAGATTGACGCCATCAAAGATGAGTCATCACAAAGATTGAAAACCACTAAAGCAATACCCAAGTCTAAAAAGGGTAGGGCATCAAAGCTGAAGGCATCAAAAAGCTTGAGGTTATCAAAGTTGAGGCATCAAAAGCCGAGGCATCAAAGTTGAGGGGCATCAAAACTTAGAGAATCTAGGAGGCATCAAAAGCTGAGGCATTAAAGTTGAGGGATCAAAAATACTCGAGCTGGGTGGGCGTATGTGTGTGTGTGTGTATGTGTGGTGTGTGTGTGTGTGCAATGTGTGTTTCTAAATAATAATAACAATAGCATGGACAGTAAATAATATTTATATAATAATTAAAAAAAAAAAAATTTTTATAAAGAACCCTAAGGTAAGGAGTGTGCGTGGTGAGTGTTGTGTTGTGTGTGTGTGTAGTGTGCGTGTTTGTGTATGTGTTCTCTAAATAATAATAACTTCAACTAATGAAGAATAAACTTTTCAGTAAATAAAAAAATAAAAAATTAAAAATGTTTAATAAATTATACGTATATGTGTAGTGTGTGTGTGTAGTGTGTGTGTGTGTGTGTGTGAGTGGATATTTCTGTGTGGTGTGTGCCATGGTGACATTGTAATGTGTGCGTACAGATGTGTGTATTTGCGGTCTAAATAATAATTCCGCTCGGGAATATTGCGCCTGCGGCGCCCGCGCGGCGGGCGGGTACGCGGCGGGCGGGGACGCGGCGGGACACACAGCGGGTGCGGGGTTGGCTGCCTTTGCGGGTGGAGCTTCATTGCTGGCCTGGGTGTTAGCTATGAACTATGTGATTAATTATTATCTTTTCTTAGTGAAATTAATAATTTTCCAATGTACAGTATTTATTATAAATATGATAATACACTTAGTAAAAATTAAAACACTTTAATACAACATTCAGGATAACTTGGCACCGCTTAACATAAGCTAAAATTGACTGTGATTTAAAAATTGAGTTTGGGTCTCTAAAAGATAATAAAAACACACACCTGCTTCTCAAATACAAGTTTAAAGAACCAAGTTAATTTTCAAAAGACGATAAAATAATTCTTGTCAACCAATCACATACGAGGTCACATAGAGTAAGGAATACCCCGACCAATCACAAGTAGGGAAAACATTTGCTTTTTACCTGCTTAAAGGATCTAAACGATCCATCATGTTTCAGTTTGAAATTATATTATAAATGGAAGAGGATAATAAACAATGATGTCTTGTCTATACGGGAAATTTACCTTCTTGGACCTTGTATTAGGATTAAATTAGCCCTTCTACACAAAAAGGCTTATGCTAAATTTAGGCCTAAATTTAGGCCTAACCTTAATTATTGCACCACATTTTACAGAAAGAGGTCAGTTGAAATATATTTTGACTTGGAATTAGGCTTAAATCGCCCCGGGTTTACAAAAAGGATTATCCTAAATTTAGACTTAAAGTAGTTTTTCAACACATTTTACAGAGAGAGGACAGTTTCGTATCTGTAGGAGTGCGGGTTGTGTTTTCTCGTGATGGTTTGTCAATGTACATAGATAATAAATATAATAAAAAGAAAACGCGATTATTTCAAAAAAACTAATATTTTTAGTTAACATCGAGCGAATAAATAAATGTAAGTGAATAATTTGTTTATACTTTTAAAGTAACAAACTAGATGATTTTAATAAATAACACATGTTATAGCAGAGAAAGAATTATTTTGTTATTTATACTTATTACATGGTTAAAGATGATATAAAGCAGTAAGTCAATAGAACAAAACGTTGTATAGCTTGGTGTAGAGGCGAAGAGAGTGCCTAGGGCGTCGCTTACTGATTTACTGATTATTGACTTTTAAGGTACGTAAAAAATATATGTTTTAAATAAAATTAATAAAATTTTAGTTAAAAGTTATTTTTTAAAACAAAGAGTAGTATTAACAATTAATAATAAATTCTTTGTTCAAAGATAAGGATTGATTTATTATAGAAGTTTTTAAGAAACTTCTGAAATAATTTTAGTATATTTGCATGAGTAATATAAATGTACGTGAAGAAACCTAAAAATTGTTTTAATAATTAACGTATATGATGTGTAAGGAGAGTCGAGCTGGCACAGCTGTGTTGTGTGTGTGTGATGTGTGTGTGTGTGTGGTACATCTATCGTGTGCAAGTGGTAGTATAAACGTGGTGATAAAGTAAATGTGTGGTGTGAGTGTTAAGTAAATCTGTGTGAGTGTAAGTAAATTCTGCATTGTGAGTGTAAGGTAAAAGCTGTGTGTGGTTGTAAGTGTAGAATGGTAAGTTGTCTGATGGACTAAATGTAAGTGTCGATGGAGTGAATGTGTGTATTAAGGTATACACATACGTTGAATGTGTGTGTGTGTGGACCGCATGTGTATAAGTGTAATTGTAAGTGTCTATGGTGAATGTAAGTGTCAGAGTGAATGTGTGTATTAAGTCATAGTGAATGTGTGTATAAGTGTAAGTGTAGGTGTGGGTTGTGGTGTTGTGTGTGTGTGTGTGTGTGTGGTTGTTGTGTTTCTAAATAATAATAACAATAGGCATGAAAGTAAATAACACTAAGTATAATAAAAATAAAAATATAAAAATAATAAAAAATATAATAAAAATAAATAAAAATAATATTAAAAATAAATAAAAGTATTTAAACAAATAAAAAACATTAAAGCAGTAAAACATATGAGTTAAAGCAGTAAAGCAGAAAGTTAAAACAGGAAAGCAGAAAGTTAAAGGCAAGTAAAGCAGAAAGTTTCAAAGCAGTAAAGCAGAAAGTTAAAGCAGTAAAACATGAGTTAAAGCAGTAAAGCAGTAAAACAAAAGCATTTACTAATCCCCCCCTATCTGGTGTTTAGGTCCCACTCTATTGATTTACGATTTACTTGTTTTAAAGGTATGTAATGTTAATGAATATGTGAGTTAAAAAGCAGTAAAAACATATTGAGGTAAAGCAGTAAAAAATGAGCTTAAAGCAGTAAAACATGAGTTAAAGCAGTAAAGCAGTTAACAAAGCATTACTAATCCCCCCTAGGTTGTTAGCGTAACACCTCTATTTGATTTACTGATATACTGCTGTTAAAGGTATGTAATGTTAAATAAATATTGTTGAGTTAAGCAGTCAAAACTAATACTAAGTTAAAACAGTTAAAACTTGAGTTTAAGCAGAGTTAACAACCATGACGCTATAAAAGCGTAACAAGCAGATGAAACAAAAGCCACTAATCCCCTCTTGAAGGTCTTAGTGTTACACCTTCTAAATTGATTTACTGATTTACTGCTTTAAAGGTATGTAAATGTTAATGTTTTTAATAAATTTCGTACAGTGTAGTAAAATTAAATGTTTATATATCAGGCACTCTTGGTTTTTTCTTCTTACTTTTACAATTTATAAAGAAATTTATAAATTAAAAAGTATTAAGTTAAAACCAGGCCTATTCATAGAATAATGTTAACAAATATATGTGTTAAATAATAGGTCAGTAATGAGTTACAGTATTATATGAAGAGTTCGCTGAAAAATGTTTTTAATAAAAAAATGTAATGCATGAAATAAAATGAATGGACTATATAGTATATATTATTTTTCATTCAGCCGCGGCGGGTCGACACCTGTGAGGTGCGGGTTCGTCGGGACTTCACCGCGGAAGAGATCATGCTGGTCCAGCTATCAGCTTATAACATTAGGTTTAGACATTAATATTAACCCTGTTCTTTTGATTGTAGGGTAGAGATGCACCGCCATCAAAGAATAGATTTCAATCAAGACTGATTTCAAATCTAAATATAGACGGTCTCAAGATGACGGACATCAAAGATGACGATCATTCAAAGACGAACCTTTCAAAGTTGAGGCAATCAATCGCTGAGGCCAATTATGAATGGAGCATCAACACGTTGGGGCATCAATGCTGAGGCATTTATGCTGGGGCAACAAAGTTCTCAAAACTGAGACATCAAAGTTGAGGCTTCAAAATTATCGAGTGTGTGAGTGTAAGTGTAAGTGTCGCATCCTGCGTGTGGGAAAACCAATGTTGAGGTAAGATGACAAATTGGTTTATGTAAGTGTCTATGGAGAGTGTAAATGCTTATAATGTGTGTATAAGTGTGTATAAGTGTTAGAACAAAGACACACACATAAACTCATAAAGGCTAGGAAGACATTACCTCAGCAGGTTGTAATATACACAAATCGAATCCTCATTACCTTATAACCTAGGGTAGACACCCATATTAGGCGGCTATTCGGGGCTCAGGGGGAGGCTAGAAAAAGACTTGAAAAAGTTAGGCACTCAGTTTCGGCACTATAGTGGACACTTCACTTTAGGCACTAGATGTGGGACTCACGTTGGCAACTCATGGCACTCACTTGGCACGTCAATCTGGCATCAACTGGACACTACAACTGGCACTACAAAACCTGCTAACATTCAACCTGGCACCTCAATCTATCCAAGTACTCTTAGAACACTCAAGCATAGAAACACACACTAGATACTCTTTACGGTGGTGACGGAAACCATCAAAAGCCATTCAAGTTAGCGTGGGTTCAAATTATGACCATGGTATACGGCAAGTCAAGGCTGAAATATCATGGTTAAACAAACAAGTTAAAGACATCAAAAAAGGGCTTAGTCCCTAAAGAAGGACAAAAAATTACCGTGGGTCAAATTGACCCATGGTATCTGTTCAAAAGGGTGTGTATGTGTGTGGCGCACGACGCAGTGTGAAATATAAAGTGTAAATGCAAGTGTCTATGGGTAAATGTAAGTAGCATAGTGAATTTCATGTATAGTGTAAGGTGTGTGTGTGTGTGTGCAATCCCAAATAAACTGTGTGTGTGTGATGCTGTGTGTAGTGTGTAGCGCACGCAGCACCGTGTTGTAACGGGTTTAAGTTAGGGATAGGTCCAATACATGCGTTCAAAGTTAGGAGGGAACGAAAAATAGTGGTGTACGGGTGGGCCACGAGTGGCTGTAAAAAATTAGCGTGGGCCAAAAATGACCCATGTAAGACCAAAGGGTAACCCGAAATATTCATGGTCAAACATATGTTAAGACATCAAAAAAGGGCTAAGCCCCCTAAAAGAAGGACAATAAAATTAACCACCAGCTGGAGTACAATCAAATTGACCCCATGTAAGAAACAAAAAATTACCGTGGGACCGCTCCCAAAATTTGAACCCATGCTCACGAGGTAGTCGTAGTTCAAAGTGGGAGCAAAAGGGTTGGTCGAAAAAAATTTGGGTTCTCAAAAAATTTGTAGGTTCTTCAAAAAATATTGACGGTTCTCACAAATTTGGATACAAATCACATATGGGTCTCAAAAATAACCAGAGGGGCAAAAATGAGCCCATGGAAGACCCAATAAGGAAACAGAAAGTTCGGTGGTAAATATTCATGGTCAAACAAACAGGTAAAGACATCAACTAACAAGGGCTAAGCCCCTAACAGGGTGCGCCCAAAAAATTATACCGCTGAGCTCAAAAATTGGACCCATGAGGAAGACAAGGGTTGGTCGAAAACAATTAGGGGGGGGGTAAAATAGGGGGGCAATACGTACAACGGTTGCTTACGCAACCGTTTGGCGCAACCCTTCTTCGAAGGGTTGCCAAAAATCAGGGTTACCGAAAAAAGGGGTGCAAAAAATTAGGGTTGCCAAAAAAATACCGTGGCCAAAAATGACCCATGAAGACCCATTAGGGTTGGTGAAAAAATTAGGGTTCTCTAAAAATTAGGGTTCTCAAAAAATTAGGGTTCTCAAAAAAGGTCAAGGCCCAAAAAGGTCAAGGTCAGGTAAAAATTCAGCTCAAAAAAAAGGTCAAGGCCCAAAAAAGTCAAGGGCAGGTAAAAATTGGGGCTCAAAAAAGGTCAAGCCAAGTGAGACCTCCAATATGGAGTAAAAAATTTGGGTCATCATTTTTTCCCCCAATCTCGTGCTCCAATATAGCCGTCCTACTACTAATCCTAGATATAGCATCTGTAATTTGTTATGCAATATTGGCTACCTTTCTAATATTATTTACATCAATTGACTCATTAGTCATAATTTTATTACCATATTTATCAAAATGAAATAGTTCGACAGCCAGATCAAAAATGGTAACTGATTTGGCTTTCTACTTCTTTAATGTAAAGAGCAGAATCACTTAAATCCATTTTATTACTGTACAATAATTCTAGAATTCCATTCTCAATTAATTAATTTGGGACACTTTACTATTAATGGCATCCTGATTAATTTGAAAAATAGAAGCATTGAGACACTTTCAACTTTTTTTCACCCTTTTAATAGTGTTAGTTATTATTTGCTTATTGGTAGCTTTTTTTTAGCAGCCTAATTTCCTTTTTACATTGTTCAATAGCAACTTGAAGGTTTAATTTTCCACTGTTTTCATTATTATTGTGAATGAGCAAGCTATTATTAATTTAAATGATTTAGGCAAACAATTATATAAGCCAATTCAAAATATATTAATTTTAACTAATAATAATGTTACATAATATTTATTTACAATAGCAGTTGCCTACAAGCTAGGCTAAAGTTAGGCCTTAACATGTAAGGGCATGGTAAGGGCATGGGATACCTGAGAGGAGAATGAGTAGGAGGGTGATTACCGGAGTCTTTATGGTTGAATTAGAGGAAAACGGGAGATCAAATAAATTGACTTTTTTCAGTTTGCGTATTAGAAACAGACTTATTAGAGCGAATACGTGGAGGAAAAGAATCTTCTGTGTTGCGATTTTGGTAAAAGGCCATAAAGAATTAAAGAACCATGGAGCCCAGCTCCCTATCATTTTATGAAAGCCCCATTGCTTGGCGAATAGTATTCTTGCAACGATATATATATATATATATATATATATATTATATATAATAATATATATATAATATATATATATATAAATATATATATATAATAATTATAATATATATTATTATATATATATATTATAAAATATATATATTATAGTATATATTATAATAATATATATAATATATATATATATATAGATATATATATATATATATATCTTAATATATATATATATATATAATTATATAAATAGAATATAACATATATATATATATAAAATATATATTATATATATATATATAATTACTATAGTATGATATATATAAATATATATATATATATATATAATATATTAATATATCAATTAAATTACTAGTGAAATAGGAAAAACGAGTATATTTATCCACACCCACTGCAATATCTTTGACCTATGCGCAGATCAGTTAACTAACCAGAAATTTGGAAAGGATATCTAGACGGAGAAAAAGACCTGCTCATTTCCCATCAATATTACGTCCATTCTGTCCGGGCAGAAGCCAATGTTGTCGGGGATAGTGCCGTAGAAGCAAACAAGGCTCTTCTTCCCCGAAAAAGTTGCAGAAGTTACGCTTAAGGTAGATGGGAGCAGGTAAGAAGGCCAATGTATAGAATTAAAATAAAGTAAGCTATTTAAAGGGCGTTTGAATTTGGCAAGATTCTTAAACGGGAAGGGATATCTTCATCATTCCCATTTAGATTGTCAAATTTCTTACCCAAAATGCAAGACCATTTTCTAGCGAAAATGGGTATTTTCTTCATGCCGTAAATGTGGCCTAATATTCACTATTCGTTTATTCGCATATTGTTCCGTTGACTGTGAGTTCACGATGGAAACGTAACAAAAAATGTTTTTTAATTTTTAAGGTTTCGAACCACATTATCTCGAATATATTTATTAATGGTTTCCTTTAGCACGTCAGGAAAATTATTATAAAAATACTAATCTGAAGAAATTTTTTTATCTTTGTGATCACCCCTCGATAATTTTTGTAACAAAATAGTTAGTTTAGTGAATTATTAATGTATCATGTTTAATCAATGAAAATAGTATATTATAATAACTATAAGTAATTAACATATATATATAAGTATTTATAAGCCTATTTTGAGCTTAATTAATGATATATCTCGTAAACCTCTATCCAAATAGACTTACGTAGTTATATGTGAAATCCATAGATAGCCCCTCCATCAAGATTATATACTATAGAGTATTAGCTATATATATATATATATTTAACAAACCACTAAGAAAATACCTCTCAATTAATAGCCCTTTTAAGGCTATACGGTTCTGATGCTGATTAAAATGTGTAAAAAACCTCAATAAACTGTGAAAAATGTTCATTTGATTTTCATCGAAAATGAAGTATGGAACGTTCTTCGATTTGGAAGAAAAACTTGCCAAATCTAAAACGCCTTAAGTTTGTGGTCAGATTTGCAGATAGGAGAGAAAGTGGTTCATTTATAAAGATCAGATAGTGGTGAAGCATTTTTCAAGTGTGCTCAAGAATTGTTTGGGACGATCAGATGCTCTGGTCGCGGAAGAATACTAAATGATTCGGCCTTGTTGGACCCACTCTTAAATAAAAAGCCTTAGTATTTTGATGAGAAGACGTAATAATCTCGTGTAACTAAAAAAAAGCGATATTAAAATCTATTTCCAATAGGAGACTCCGAAGTTAAGCACAAAACAGATTAGTGGTGAAGTAGCAGAGCTGAGAAGGGCAGGAAGCATAAAAAAAGAGCTCTTCTATTGCCAGAGTTGTTCTCATAAAAATGACGACGAACGATAACGCCCCCCTTGTTGGGCGCTGGAGGCTTTAGGAGGGAGGCCTCCCGAGATAAGTGGGGTTCCTTAGAGAAAAAATGGGCGTGGCGTCTGAAGTTATTTAGTTAAATTTACAATTCTTTACCACTAGCAATACCGTTTATAATATTATATTAAAGATTATATATATATTATTATATATAATATTGTTTAATGAATTTATTATAGATATATGTATATGAGAGAGTTCATAATGAAGACTAATTATATAATTATTTTTGTTATTTATTTTAATTAGTTTTAAAGGTTTATATTGTTAAATTTGATATTTGATCTTGAGTGAAATGGATAGTAAAAGATGGAGATATGTCTTATCTCTTCTATTTTAAACTTAAGTCTCTAGTTACCGACCGACAACTTGTGGCAGGATATTAATCTTGTGATTGAGTATAGGCCTTGTAACACGTGTTTGTGTCTTAAATAAAGTTAATCCCTGCAAAGTTTCCCGCTATGTAGTGCAATCCGAAATTGGATTCTCCCGTGTGTCCGCATTTTGTGGAGTTGATGGATCTATATACCATGAGATTGTGAATGGATAGCAAGATGATATTGCACTGTGGAAAATAGTGATGAGTAAGAAAATGGTTGTTATGGTCGTAGATGTGGGAGTTAATAGTTTAGAAGATTAATATATGGGTAGGTGGAAAGGGCACTCCGCACCTCACTTATTTCACTTAATTTGGATTTAAGCAAGATATAATTATATAGTCTTGATTTATATGTGATGTAAATTATTATTGATGTTTATTATTAATATACTTAATAAATATTTAGTCTTATTGCTATAAGTTCATTGAATAGTGTGATTAAGTAATTGTGGGTATATTGAATGTCTACTTATTTTTTGTATGTGCATGAGGATACATTTTAGATATAGCAATGCATTTAGTTTTTGATCCATAGATTATTTTCTTGGAATCTTTCCTTCCAGCTTATGATTGGACTTCTAATTAATATAGACATTATTACTTCTCGAGAAACAGTTTTGTTTTTATTGTATGTTCTGACACTTTATGAATAAGGTCATCTGCTTTACTGTCTTTGCCTAAGAGGCTCATAGCGTCTTCATTAAACTATGTGTTCAGGACCTCAGCTATACCATGTATCTAGTAGGATGGTATAATAGTTATTGTGTCTGTCACTGATAGGACTGTATTTAAGTTGGCAGTTTTATAAGCTGTGGTATAAACCATAATCTGCTATTACCCGATGGTTTTTGTTGTGCATGGCTCGTTATTTACCTATTTGAGGTCCCTTAACAAGATTATCTGAATTATTTGTTCATTATGTATTCGGTCTATCTTAAGTGAATTATCCATGGAAATGGATAGATATTTTCTGTCTCCCAGAGTTTTGAGGTGGGGTATTGGCCTTTTTATTTATTCTAAGTTTGTATTTCTGAAAGGTATTATCCGGTCACCAAACAATTGTACAGCTGAGCTTTCCGCTATTGATATTTTGTTAATGTGACTTTCCCGCAAAATCATTTTGTGTAGATGTATTTATAGGTGTTTTTCTAATTACCTTTTCATTTAATTATCGAGAAACCCATTTAAGCGTATACCAGTTTTATGTATTTAATTAAGAATTCGTTCTCGTCACATCCAACATCATAGATTTGTAAATGAAATAGCTACCCTCGTTTGCCTTTTCCATAATTTGTTCCGTAAGGGTCTGGCCAATATATATTAGAGCCCTGAGTCATCTGTTGTATAATGATTTGGAATCTAGACATTAACTGTGTCTGAAAAGAAAGAGCGGAACGTGACGTTATACAGGTGACCAAAAATACACTTGACTTAATTTGAGTGTGTGAGTTGTCTTATAGAGGAATTGAGAACGTATCGAATTGAGAGATTAAGCTGTATATCTTGATTTAGAGGAAGTATGACTATGGGATTTGGCAGTAATGAGGGTTCCAATTAGACATTTATAATTATTAGTAGCTGCTTAGCTTTGATCTTATTATGGGATAATCCTTACTTGTCGTAAATATTTGCTCGGATTGTAGATCAACAAAGTTGCAACGACTCCGGAGGTGAGGCTTATGTATATTTTTCAGTACCTCCTGAGTTCTTTTCATTTAAAATAAACAATCAGTCAGAGAGGTTCAGAGAGTGTGTCTCAGGAGCGCGCTACCGGAAATGCGCTGAGGCGCGAACGAAAGGCTCACATTTCTCTATGTCTTCAATACAGAGATCAGGGTTAGGTTTCTAAGTTAAATTATTTAAGCGCAACTCAGGCCTCTCTATTTAAGAGGAAATGGACTGCTTCTATTAGGGATTACTGAATTATATATTCAGTTTGTGAGAAGAGTTAGGTGTGCTACACTGATGTCGTCGGAGCATTCAGTTACGTAAACATCTGGTCTATAGCGCTGCAGACTAATAAGCCCAGAGGTAGGTTTAACATCATACCCACTACTCTCATCGCGCTCTTACCAAGCAATTATAAACCGCTCCATTCAATATTAATACAAGAACACTATAGGTGCCTACGGGTAGTTATATGCTTCCTACGTCTATATATCAGCAAACAATTAACGCCCGAATATGATTACGAGAATAAAAAGCGCATTTAAAATCATTACAGACTCACCAAACAGGTATTAAAGTTGAATCCCGCGGAAGTTGATTCCGGGGAGGTAGACATCTCCCTAATTATGGAATGACTGATTAAGTTAAATAATGAGAGTATTAGGGTGTTAATTAGGCAGATACCGCTATCTCCAGGAACGCTCTATGGCTCCTATTATACACAGTATTTCGCTAGGGTCATATCTTAGGGGCGTTCAGCTCGTCTAAGGGGGGTTGCGAGTTACTTATCATTTACCGATGTAAAAAACTTCAGATGGCGTACTTATTTCTATCTCTCCTTATATATACTTATAGGTAGGTTGAGGGAGTTGAGGGCGGTTTGAGGAGAATGGAGTCTTTGTGGTGTGCAGCCTTATCGCCTCTTGAGTTAATACGTTAGTTAAAATATAGATAAAAGAGTCCATATTGTTTTGGATTCAGCCCGTTTTTTGACTACAGTTTTATTATTGTATGAGTTTAACTCACCATTACTTATATAGTGCCACTAATAAAAATCCTAGCCTAGTTATAGTTTTAAGATACGACTTCTACCTAAGTTATTACATTGTTGATTTACTTCTTTGGAATATTTAATATGGTTATTGACTTATTTAAGTGATATGGTTTCGTTTCAGAGTTACTATGTCATCTTAAATGCTTGTGATAATTTTTAGTTGGAAGGTAAGAGTATTCTTTGGGTTCCAAATTTCCTTTCACAAAAAACGTTGAAGAGCAAAAAAATGCGAGGTAACGAATTTTTGGTCAAGGAAGTTATTTGAGAAGTAGCAGCACGATCTTTTGTGTATATTTATATTATTAGATTTTGATTAGATGCATATTCTGAAGACTGTAATTAGAAACTGTTAATACTTTTATCATTGCTATGGTTTTATGCTCACAATACTCGAGAACTTCCGGTCACATAGTAAATACAAGAATTTAATACAGTCCATAGAGAAAGCAAATATTCTTATGTTAAAATATCGGATGTGTGACAATAAAATAGTCTTGCCTTGGAGAAAATATTTAAATAATTTTAATAGAAAGATTTCATGTAAGATATAGAAGAGAATTGGATTAGGTGTGAGACAAAACAGATCTCTGAACAAAACTCGATCATATATAAAATAGATACAAAAAATGAAAAATAAATACAGAGATTAATAAAAACAAGGAGCATTTTTTTTTTTTTGCAGAAAACGCTTTAATGAAGGTTTTAGAGAAGGTCTAAATCGATAAAGAACACATCTGTTGCCAAAGGGATATTTTACACTCGAGATACAGTGGATATTATTAGCATGCAGGACGAGATTTTATAAAATTTTTTCGTTTTTCTAATTTCTGGCAGAAAAAGAATCTGTATTTTAGTTATTCCATCATAACTTTATTTCTGTTATTTTCAGTTCACAGGTTTCACAAAGAAAGATGAGTTTTATACAACAATCGAATAATTACGGGGTTAATGTCCTTGAAGGACCCTATAAATTATTAACTGGAAGTGAAAGATATAACAAATAGAAAGTATTTCTCAAGAAGATTCATCAAGCATAGAAATGAGAGTGCGAAAAGCCGTAAGAAGTTTCAAAGATCTTAGTACATAGCAATACAAAGATAATAAGGTACTATTAAGTAAGGCGATATATGGTGGTTCAACTGGACAGATCAGACGCCAATGCTACAGTTTTCACTTTGCTTATTTCGCGGAATAGGATTGGACATAGTTGCAGTGCTCCTCCACACTCTACGGTGCATAGTGCTCGGCCAGTATTGAGCATAGAGAATATAGTTGAACGAGGGTGAGAGCAGTTGGCACCTGAATACCAACAGAAAGCACACTCCCATAAAAAGAAAGGGACTCCCAGGTACGAGGCATGGTTATTGAGGATGACTTTGTCGTATAATGACGGAGGCAGAGTCGGTATGCCCTGATTGCCCATTTCCCCTGCCGCGGATCCTCTCCGTGCCTCAGATTTTATATTGCATGCCCTACAGCAAAATGGGGAGGAGAGAAAGCTTTTTGTATAAATCAAACCCATTGCGCCTATTCTGTTATATTATACAGCGATTAGCAGGGAACGGTGTAATATTAGGACGATATAGGCAACCGAGATTATGATTCTTTCCTAGAATACGAGTATGTTTAAGTACAGAACATGAGATGTGCAAGTGAGGTGCTCTCGTGACATGACTGTGTTCACCCTCGTCTGTCAGTTACCAGTGGAGTTTTGCAGCGCTTAATGACCTTACCATAAGATTCTTTCTCTGACAGTAGATGGATTCTTTATTAGCCCATTATTTATAATATCTCTTATGAATAATACCTCGTAAAAGTCACTATATAATACAGTATTAGTCACCACATTTAATAGTACAACTTATAATCAGATAAAAATATTATGAGTCATTAGTAGGTAAATCTACATGAGATACAACGGTATTACTGGCGTACTGCCGAAGGAGGAAGAGGTTTAGAAGGAGAAAACTGAAAGTTAGGCCAAGCTGATCCACTATCGGCTTATTTACGAACTAAAATATCACTAATTCAGCAGATGGGAGTTGTCTAGAGACTTTTTTTGTACACTGGCAAAATAGGCTTCGTTTTTTATAAAAACCAAAGATAGATGCTATAATTACATATTTTTAAGGTTTTAAACATTGATTAAAGTTTGAGTTTTAGATTTTAAATACTTTTATCAAATTGTTCTCTCTACAAGTTTGAAACAAAGGGAAACATGGTTTAATTAGAAGAATATTTATAAGATACAACCCAAATATTATTATTATTATTATTATTATTATTATTATTATTATTATTATTATTATTATTATTATTATTATTATTATTATTATTATTATTATTATTATTATTATTAGATTGCTTAATATTTTCAAGATCATTAAGCTCCCCAGCCTCTTCAGAACCATTGTATTCCTTAATTTAATATTAAAAAAGATCAAGATCATATATTATGTTTCTTAAGATATAATCATACAATCAATTTTATTGTCATGCACCCATGTAAAGAGGAGTTTGCTTTATATATTATTTAGCAGAGTTTCAGTATTAGTTATATTTAATTTAAATTCTCAACTAACTTTAGTTAAAATTTTAGTCACCTCTATTCTTGTAGGCAAAATTAAATTCGGCTTACACCTATATGATATTATTTATTTTAACACGGATAGATAATCCGTTTACCGGTTAAAAAATTACTTTTACAGCAAATATTACATTAATTATCTTTTCCAATATAAGGAAAATTAATAATAGATAATCGACATTAGGAAAGTAAATATTATATCCATAGGTTTCTGGCATATTTACAAATTCGAGGTAAAGAAAGCAATACTAATAATAACTTAATTAAATAATGTTTTAAATATGCGGAAATTTGCAATGGTCGACCTAATTCATAATTTTTTAATTCCTCTTTCACTTGAGACTGCGTTACTAGGGTGTCACTTTTCTTCCTCGAATGCGATAAAGTTTCCTAAGTTTTGTTCCTATAGGTAAGCTTGAGTCACTTATAAATTGGACTTGCAATTGAAATTTGGAGAATTGTAGAATTATTTGGTGCATGATTTTGATTGTTATATATATATATATATATATATATATATATATATATATATATATACTATAATATATATAATATATATAATATATATATATATATATATATATATATATATATATATATATATATATATATTATATATATTATATATATAAAATATATATATATATTTATATATATATATATATATATATTATATATATATATATATATATATATATATATATATATAATATATATATAATATATATATATATAATTGCTGCTAGCAATTCTATTTTATTAATTATTTATTATTATTGTTATTTCCATCATTAATATGTGCTGTGCAATAATGTAGGTTTATTATACTGCTATATTTATTTGCAATTTTGCATGTGCTCATTTTCGTAGACTGTTTTTAAATATATTTGATTATTATTATGATATATATATTATATATTAAGTACTAATTATATATATATATTATCTTATATATATATGTATCTTAATACTATAATATATTCTTATATATATATATTATATATTCATACGTATATATATATACTATATATATATAGTATTATTATATATATATATATATATATAGGCGTAGGCAGGATTTTTAGAGGGGGCAAAGGTTGAGTGATATATATATATATATATATTATATATACTATAATATATATATATATATTAATATAATATATATATATATATAGTATATATATATATATATATTATATATATATATATATATATATATATATATAAATAAATATAAATTATGGTCTTCAAAATGCTGTACTATTTCCTTTTTTTCTGCAATTTTAGTTAATGTGTCTGCAGCTGAATATCAACGGGTACCGCTTCCGTGATTGATTTAGCAGCCTTTGGCAGCCGCAAATGCCTATCGACATACTGAAAGCTCTAGCGGAGAAATAATGTCAAGAATCCAGCTGTATAAAAGCACAAACTAGTTGACTTTAACCCAATATGCAAAAACGAAAACACATTACAAACTTTAGAAAAAATATAATACGTTAGTAATTAGTAATTACTTACTACATTATCTATCGATTGATGTATTTTTTTCAGTTTTTCTATTAAAAAACTTTAAAAAACGTCGTCTGGCAAACATATAAGGTTCATATTTTTTATTTCACCAAGATTTAGGGGGGGGCAAGTGCCCCCCCCTCCGGCCTACGCCCATATATATATATATATATATATATATAATATATATATAATATTATATATATATATATATATATATATATATATATATATATAATATATATAATATATATATATATATTATATATATATATAAACAGATAATTTATAAATAGTTTATAGGTAACCAGTGAGAATTTTCAAAGTTAAGTAATTTTATCTTTTTTCATTTTTGTCATAAATTTTTAGCAATTTTTAGCCCATAATTTTTTTTCTCAACGCTTATTTTTCATTTTTACATTGTTACATATAATATTTAAGTATTTTGGAATTATCGAATTGGTTTTCTTAATTTTATCACAAATAATAATATGTTGCAGCACCAAATTAGAAAGAAATATGTCACTATTCTTATGTTGCTGGGTTAATAGTATTTATTATTGTTTTATTTATTCATAAAAAAATAGAAAAAAAACTATTAAACCACTTAGACACTGGTGATTTTTTTTTCTTTTTCCTTATATGGAGTATGTTCCAATTTAGTGTTCATTTGCTGTATGTTGAGTATATGAACTGTTTACAGCTTGCTTATATTATTTGGGTCATATTGCCTTTGTTGATTATTTATCATAGAGGTATAGTACTTTTTAATATTTGAAAATGATTTATTTTTATACTGTTAGATCTAAAGAACATCCACCCATGGTTAGGCGTCATAACCAACCCATAAGCTTAAGTTGATGCGCTATAAAGTAGGAGGGATAAAGCTTCTGTAAAAAGTTCCACAGCTCTGATATTCCCGGAAACGACAAGGCATCACAGAGCAAACCGGGAATTTCTTAGTACAAAAATCATATATTATTGTGCTTCAGTAGCGACATAAACGAACAATGGAATGTAATGGAAGAGTGTCCTCTAGCATTTGCAACTGTAGTTGGGCTATTTAGAGAAGAGGGAAAGCATCTACTTCTCATTCTAAAAAGATAATTTGTTTAGAGTAAAATTATATCTGGTCCTTTCCAAAAACAGAATAGTACTCCATACTTGACTATCCATTCGTGATATATTGAAGATTCTTTAGCCTTAACATTAATTATCCCTAGATCCTTGAAAGACTTATCAACTGTTGTGAAGTTGTGACATAAGGTTTTCACACTTTTCAGGATAATTTTCTATAGTGTCAAGAATGCCAGTGTTATTAACAAGCAAAATGACATATACGCAGAAGCGGACAGGGATGTTGGTGGGGAGGTGTTTTTGAAATGTGATTGGGAGATAATCGAGTTTTTTTTTTTAAGGGGGGGGGGATTTTGAAGGCGAATGAATGTGGAGCACATCAGATATTCCCTTCGAAGGGACAATGACATGAATTTCCCTTCTACATCAAGGCTTAACTTGGGTGATGAGCCAAAAGCTCCAATTGTTATTCGAAGCCTCTTATTTTGGATCAGGTAGAGGAGACGAAGATATGTCGGGGAAGTTCGGCCGGATACTGAACGGCTGTAATCCAGTTTGGTTCGACCAAGAACCATAAACACGAGAAAATTGTTTTATGATAAACGCCCCAGGTCGTGGAAATTAGGCGGCGCAGTAAGTCTAGTGAATGACGACAATCGAGGTCACGAATGAGTGGGAGATAGATGAGGTTGTCATCCAAAAGAAAACTAAAAAATATAGCGGCAATCGGCAGGTGATAAATGGGGAGATGATAAAAGAAGATATCAACACAAGAGGAGGTATGTGTGTATCAGAACGTTTGTATATTGGGTGCTCTTGTTTTGATGCAACCCAGTGAGAATAGGTCTAAAAGCTCCACGAGAGAGTTCGCATCTGATGAGACATATTCTTCATCCCACAGGAAGTGATGGAGGTTAAGGTCACCTAGCAGCATATTCACGAGGTGTTCTGGACCTCGTCTCTTGTTCTTAAATGAAACACGTGTTTGGAAGCTCTGACAGCAAACTCTACTCCTTTACCTCCCATCGTCAATATTCTCAAGTTTCACCAAAGGCGGAAATTGTCCATATATGTTCATAGCGATATAATCTGTACTCGTGTTTCTAATTTAGAGTCTTCTGAATTTTGTACTCTATGGTTTGAACCCTCATTTCAATATACAACCTGATTCTACCGCCCATATTAAATAATTTTCTCTTCCCTTTTTTTTTTTCAGAAATATTTTGGGTGATTTCAATGTTCACTACCGCCAGCGGCTGACTGGCTTCTAGCTCTCACAATGCAACTGGTGTACTTGCCTACCATTTCTATCGTGAATGATCTTGAACATTTGGTGCATCTCATTACTCGTGTTCCTGGTCGTTTTGGAGATAAACCCAGCATTATAGACCCTTTTCTTAGCTTCCAATCCTCCTCCTATTCTGTTAGACTCTTTCCTCCTCTGAGTTCCTCGATCACTTTCTTATTTTTGTATCCTCTTTTATCTCTTCTAGTCTTCCGCAGGAAAGACCCCTGCCTATGGCGAGAAACGTTTTTGGTACTTCGGTGCTACAAACTGGTGGGACTTGCGGTCGTACTACTTTAATTTTCCATGGAATGACTACTGCTCTTCCATGAGAGGGGGTCCCACTGACAGTGCAGGATGCATAACCGATGCGATTCTCTCCGGCATGAAGGTGTAAATACCATGTTCCTTCCCTTCAACTAAACTTAACAAACCTAGGTTTAACTCTGCTTGTTCTCGTGCTATTCATGACAGGAATTCATGATATTTATATTTCATCCCAGAATCGTGCAAAATTCATTCTCCGTGACATTAAAGACTCGTTTCTTCGTAGAAAATGCAATGATCATTCTAGTTCCTCTTCCTCTCCCCCTTTCTGTCATTTTGAAAAAATGTCAATTCCAGCTTTGCTTCTTCCTCTTTCCCTCCTCTACCATCTTCCGATGGCATAACTGAAATTTTATTACTTGCTAAAATGAACTCTTTTCTTCAACCTTTGTTCTTAATTCCACTCGACGATTCCGGAACTATTCCTCCTCCTACACCCCCCTCCAGCTCTGTTTTCCCACTTTGGCCTTTTCATCTTGTTGGAAGCATGTGCTCATTCAACATGTGCCGAAAAATAGAGGGCCCCTCACAACCCTCTACCTATCGTCCTATCACTTTAACCTCCAGTTTCGAATCTATCCTCAAATGAAAGATTTGGAAATATCTTAATTTTTCTAATCTAATCTCTGATCGCCATTAAGAAACGTAAGATCTTAAGAAACGCTCTCCTGGTGATCTTTCTCTTCTCTCTAGTTCTTGGTCCTCCGCTATCGGCATTACGGTGAATCGTTTGCTGTAACGCTATTAATACCGAAAGCATTCGATGGAGTCTGATACAATGCTTTAATTACTAAGCATTTCTCTTACGGTATCTACCCTTTTCTCTGTGACATTCTCTTTGATTTCCTTTCCGATCGTGCTGTAGCATTAATAGTGGTGTTCCTCAAGGTTCTCGTCTATTCCCAACTCTTCTACTTTTAATTAATCACGTTATCTATCCATTCCTATGTCGATTACTCCACTCATTATTACACACTTCAATTTAGGAGTCGACCCATTCAGAAAGCAATTATCGCATGCCACGATGGTGGCCTTGGAGCAGCTAACCTCTGATCTACGTCGTATCTCTAATTGGGACAAAGGAAACATGGTAGTTTTCAATGCCTCAAAACTTCAGGCAGACAAAATACTGCCCTTCAGGACATACATGTTTTTAGTAAATGGGATTTGCTTCTTAACTTTTTTCTATTACTCTATTCATGATAGAATACTGAAGCAATTCTAGGATAGAATTACAAATTAATTATAGAAATGATTTATAAGATAATGTTTTTATACCAGTTTTTGCCTCATTAATTTATCCTTTTATTTTTATGAAGAGCACAATATCTATTTTAAATAGAGAAGCTCTAATTCCCGTTATCTTTGAGACGGTTATCATGTTATTGTGAAAAAATATAAACTTCCAAGTATTTATTTGTAAGCATCGAAGTAAAAGGAAAATATAAAGTTAAAGTATGAAATTCTTCAAAAGAATGATATGAAAAATGCGTTTCTTATAACTTAAAATAACAATTCATTCACAAGATTCAAATAATTTCTTTTCAAAATGAAAAAAAAAAAACAATCTCTTTTGAAAGTGAACCAAAGTTTCAATGGTATCAAAACTTCACAATCTGAAAGGTTTGTAAGTAGCAATTAGTTTAAAAAGGAATAAAAATACGACACAAATATAATATTTAATATAAGTAAAAATATACACTGTTTGCTTACTCGCACATACACAGTAATATGTGATCAAATATCATTGTTCAACAATTACACAGTAATAAGGATGGGACAAACAATTACTAAATGGTTGAAAATTACCTATATTTGTTCCCGAAACATCGAATAAACTGCATTCGTAAACAGGTCCTTCTGGAGGAGACGCCAAATAAGCCAAATTTTCAGTCAATTAGACACCTAATTGTATAAAAAGAAATTGATTTAATAGATTGCGGCATAAATATTAAATTTAAACAGAAAATTAATCAAATATATTAATACGAGTACCATTTTATATTGAGGTTACATTCTTACTTACATTTACTAATAAGGGGGTTGTAAGGTCCTATTTTTACTTGAGGCAAATTGGATATATCTTGACATTTAGTGTAAGCTTCTTGATAAGAAAAGAACATAACAATTCTCATCACTTCCGCAAAATGAATATCCTTTAGAAATACAGGTTTCTTTCACTGTCGAAAGGTTTGTTACTACTGACGTGAAGTAAAGTGATCCTCCTAAGAAAAACCACAGGTAAAAGAAAATTGAGGTCGTGCAAAGGTTTGAGTTGTGTGTCTTAGAAGAAGATAGGGTAGTTGTGTGTCTTAAAAGAAGATATGATAGCTGTGCTGAAGATTATTTCGAGTAGAAAGATGAAGGAACTGTATTTTGAGGCAGTGAAACCTACCATATTTACTTTAACAGAATAAGAGGTTCAAGAAAAATCAGGGGTTAGTTGTCCCAGCGCCACCCTCCTAGTATCGAATATTTGTTGTTGCGTGGGACGTTTATTAAATGGAGGGTGGAGTCTTTGGCATAAATGTAGATAGGAGATGAGGAGATATAGATATCATTAATAAAAAGTACAAAATGGAGTTGGTGATAGGACAAAACCCTGAGGAACACCACTATTATTTGAAGGATGAAAGGTAGCAGCAGATGCTATAGAACGACCAGAAAGGATATCAGAAAGAAGGCCAAAGGGAGAAGGATAAATATCGAAGGAAGGAAGTTTTGAATTCAAAGTCTTATACTAAATTCTATGGAATATCTATATAGCTCTACAGCAAGAGATTCACCGAATTACCGAAAAGCAGAGGACGAAGAATCGGAGAGAAGAGAAAGGAAATTAGCAGTAGAGCGTTAATTCTTAGGAAAGCCATTCTAGCGACCAGAGATTAGATAAGAAGAATTAAGATATTTCCAAATCTTCCTGTTGAGGGCAGATTCGAAAACCTTAGCGAGAACAGAGATTAATGTGATATAGAACGATAGCTAGAGGGGGGAGAGGTTTCCCCCCTACTTCAGTACAAGTTGGATGGGCTCACCTTTCCTGCAAGAAATTAAGGTTGAAGTGAAAAGACAAAAACTAAATAGCTTACCAAGGCAGGGTGCAAGCTCGGAAGCCCAAGATTTAAGAACCACATGAGGAATACCATCAGTACCATAGTGTTAGTGTTAAGCTCAGAGAGAGTTGAAAAAACGTCTAGAGAAGAAATTACAATGTTAAGCATTAATGAGTTACAGGGAGTAGAGATTTAAGGAATCTCCAAGAATGAAATTAGAAGAGAAAATTACCTTTAAGGCATCTCAAAGAGTGAAATTAAAGACAAAAGTTTAAACGAAGAGTTCAGCTTTATCAGAAGGTAAAATGGCAATTGCTCCATCGGAAGATAGTTGAGGATGGTAAAAGAAAGAAAAGTTAGAGTTGACATTTTCTGCTAAATGCCAGAAAGGGAGTGAGGAAGGGAAGAGGAAAAATAATTGCATATTCTACGGAGAAAAGTTTTTAGTGTCACTGTGAATATATTCAGCCAAATTTCGAGATGATGTATAAGTTGATTGGTTAATAGAGCTTGAAGACCAGAAGACGACAGTAATTTCTGAAGGTAGTATCCATGCTGCGAATAATGAGAAAACAAGCTGAGTTACATTGAGGTTAAATAATTTTAGTTCAAAAGAAAGAGTATGGATTAATTATACGCCTCTATGCGAGGAAATAATCACATCAGCTATGCGTTGAGCAGCCTACGAACGACCTTTCCTACCAAATCAGTAATTATTCCCTGGAAAATCAAAGAAGGACGACCGCTAGTTTGAACAGAATTCAGCACCCAAGGGCCAAAAACCTTTCCTCTCAGAAGGCGGAGGTCTTTCCTGCAAGACTTGAAGGGAAAGAACAGGAAAATAAAGATAAGAAAGTGAAAGAAAGTGATATATATTATATATTATATATATATTAGTATTATATAATAATATAGTATATAGGTAATACTAGTATTTAGATGTAGTAGCGTGGTCGAGTCGTATGAGGATAATATATATATATATCATTCGAGAGGGAAAAGACAGCGAGTTTTCTTGAAGTTAGTATTTTCAATCAAGATATCTAAATCATTACAGTAAGTATTTATCTATAAAGTCATAAATAGAATTAGTTATATATATATTGATATATATATAATATATATATAGATATATATTATTATATATAAAATATATATAATTAATAATATATAATAAAATACTATTATGAGTAGGTGCAGGCGTTACGGCGAGTAGTAAATTATATATTATAGTATGAGATATATATAGATTACATTATATATAGTAGATAATATAATATATAGAATGATTAATGAGTAGGTATTATATTCATATATAAATATTAAATATACTATATTATTATAATAGATATAACTATATTATATATATTATATAGATAATATATATTTAATACTATTGTTAATTATAGTAATATTAGTAATATAGTGTCTGCAACAGGCCCATGCCACGATCGACAAAGAAGTCACTCACACTGGGGTTGATATAAGTCCACTCCGTGGCTGAGCCTGGATCATGCTATTTAAATGTCAAAGAAAATTGATTAAATTTATTGATTATTCATCACAAGTAAATATAAATCTAAATAAGAAGAGGTCCTTAAATTATAAATAGTCCTATTAATGACCAGTGCTAATTTATGTATAAAAGATAATGAAGATTAAAAGAAAATAGAGTTACTGTTAAAAGTGGGAGTATTTAAAGTAAAGAATTGGGATAACCTTTTGAAAGATATTATGGACCAATAAAGTAGGAAAATGACTACGGCGAATAGGGTCCAGTTTGGGACAATCAATGAAGATATGGCTGATAGGATTGCGGAGTAGTGGCAACAGCAAAGTTGCAGATGGAGGTAGTGGTCCCGGTAGATTAGTGGCGCTTGAGAGTTCATATATATATGATTAATTGCGGTGGGGCCACCATACGGAGCGGTCAAGTATCACTTGCGTCAAGCGTCGTTCGTCGTGAGGAGGAGACACTCACAATGGTTCTGCTTATAAGTTCTCCCTCGCTGTCACTCGTTGCCAGCACTCTGGGCCAAAAAGACCGAAGCCTGTGCGGAGAGGACCAAGTATAATAACAAGATTCTGAAAGGAGGCACAATGTCGATTGTATCTGGGAGGTAGAAAGAGCATGCTCCGAAAAAAAGAGGCGGCTATTTTGATCAGGCGATGTCGTTGCGAGTATACCTCTGGAGGAGGGTCAACATAGTATGAGATTGTTCTTACCAAGTGAGCGGGGCGGTGGATCCGAAGGAGCTTTGTTTATACAGCGGATACCATTGGTTGTTAGATAGTCAATAAAGGGTTTTAGGCGCGCTGAGCGAATCTGAATAGTAGATGGAGAGATAGAGGATGGTCTGGCTAAGGAATAGAGCGAGAAAAGTCAGTACATGTATAAACCATTATGTCTGGCGTAAATATTGAAGCATGAGGAGGGGGTTGGAGAGGTGCGTCGGTCAAAAAGACAATGCACAATACCATGCCCTGTTGTTCAGTTGTCATAAACACGATATCACCGTGAACTCGGAATGAACATGAGAAGATGCTTAAGAGTCCATAACAAGGCAAATGGTGGACAGGGAATCACCAGAGGTGTATACCTTACGTCACAAGAGAACGCAGCACTTTGACAAAAGGAACTGTTGAGTGAAGGCTAGAGGATGCATATATGTAACTGTCTTTCCAAATGGCGCATTAAGAGGAGGTTCTAGGTCATTTCTCGAGAATCGGTGTAGAGCCAGATAGTAATTGGAGTGTTGGAAAGCGAAGATAAATTGTGCAGATTATATATTAGCTTCAAAAAGAGTGGCCATCACATCGGATTCACTTCAAAGTCACATGGAACGCTCGAAGTTCAAGGGAGAATACGGATCGCCCTCGTTTGGGATGGATATAACAGTTTAAATGAGGGGGAGGCTGACCATGATACCACGCACTATAGTTCAGCTTCCACGATTAGGGCGGGTAAAGACGTAAAAGGAACTGCGGTCAGCACACCAATTTGTGAAGACACAGAGAACGTAAAGTAAGGTTACGAGCAGCAGATGACAAGTCTGTTTTCAGGAGTTTAAGCTTCAATGTGCGTGGCGATGGTTATATGCTATAGATGAGCCCTAGAAATTGACTTATGAAGTTACAGGAAGGGTGAACCATGATATAGGTATGATTCGCGTTTGGAAGTTGGCAGGTTCTTCGATCCTTTTTTTTCTTAAAGCACTGTTGAGGTTTTGGTGTGAGAAAATATGCCTCATGAGCATATAAACATTGTATTTAATCTATAGAACACTAGTTGGAAGTTGCTCTTTCAAGAAGTGGCCGCCTGTGGACCGGCAAATATATTGCGCCAGGTCATGCATCATAGGAAGAAAAACTGACCGCGCTGGACAGGAAGTAATGAGTGTCATTAAATCCGAAGGAATATAATATATAACACTTCTGCGGAAGTGCTTCAATCCAAGTATAGGCTGTGATATGAAACTAAGCGCACCGCCTGGATGGTCTTCTGACAGATAAGCATGTAATAAAGAGAGGGACAGCTTCCTCGAAACCTAGCAGGACAATGGAGTGTAAGCAGAACCGCAGCATTCTCCACGTGTATAAAGCTAAAATCAGGTCGAAAAAGACACCAAGAAACCATCCCTATCTCTATTTTTGAAGCTCCGGATATCAAGTTCATTTAACAGGAATCACGGTCGAACGATTTATGCGGAAAACCACACGCGAAGTTTGTAAAAGCATGTGGATCTCAGAAACACGAGGTAGCCGGATGAAACCATTGTCCCTTTATTACAAGTAGACAGTGCAGCGAAATTGGATTTTGGTGTTCGCCAACTTCGGATCTTTCCTAGGTTAATATGGAATTACAAAACCGTAGTCGAAATGGATGAAAAAGGATTCGACTCAAGAATTCTGTTAATATAGAATCGGAAGGAACGCTGATGCTAGAGGCATGATGTGACGACATTATGCCGAAATTAATGGCCAATTATGGCCAAATTGGCCACAGAGCACCGCTTTGCTTTCGTCAAGGTGCAGTATATACTCTGAAGAGTGTAAAAAGACGGTTATAGTTATAATCTTCCCTTCTCGCTGTTGAAAAGTCTGCGGTGAATGTTAACTCAATTTTTGAAAGTCATCAGGATAGCGGAAGAGCTCGAGTTGCTAACAAAACTATAACCTAATGTATCTGCTACAGTTTCAGAAGCAGAGATCGTATCGGTTATTAGGCTCCAACACGGAGGATTGTGGGTGAGACTGATGTTGAGCGACGAGATATTTTCGTGTGCAACTATTTTCAACACTGCAAGAGGGACTTGCCATCGAAAGTTCGAAAGTATCGTTTACCTGTTTGGCGAGTAACAAAACATAATAAACACAATAATAATATATAATATGGATTAGCAAAGGAGAAAAAACAAAAAACGAAATGCTAAATAAAACAACAACGAAAAAAACCCCTCAAGATGTAACAAACATAATAAAGGAATAACAAAAAAAAATGTTCAAAAAACAATAAAGAATAAAAACACCAAATGTGGCGGTCTCTTTAGGAAAACCAGATAACAATGCACGAATCAAACAAAATTAAATTTTTAAGAATAGAATAAACAACAGAAGCATAAGCAAATAAGCAAATTTTTTTTAAAAAGGTTATATGCAATGGAAAAAAAATTAACTAATTCAATATCTGTAAATAAACATACATTAAAAAATTATATACCAATCTCAGAATGATAATTATAAGAAAGGTTTAATTTTATTTTAATACGAAAGAAAACAAATCAAGAAAGGTAACGTTTCGAGCTTTAAAATAAATATGTATGATAGATCAAGCAAGAGTGCTACATAACGTAGCGCAATGGATAAAAGTCGTTATTTTGAAGTCTTGAATTGATTTCGCAACACGCGTGTGTGGTCACTGCAAAGAGTGGACCTGACCTTGACACAGCGTAAATAAGCAGAGCGGCCGCTTGATAAAAATTTGTAACATTAGTATATATATAATAATATATTATTATATATAAACTATATATATACAATATATATATAATATATATAGTTAGTATATAATATGATTAGTATATAAATAATGAAATGGTATATAATCTAAATGAATTATATAAATAGCGTGTTCATATATATATCATCAATCATCAACATCATCATCATCACATCATCACATCATCATCATCATTAATCATGAATTCCCGTTCAATCGTGTCTTATGCACATCTTCAACAGCATCATCATCATCATCATCATCATCATCAGCATCATAATCATCATCATCATCATCATCACTGTGATTATCACTTCATCATCATCTCATACATAATCCAATCCATCTGCATCATCATCATAGTCATACAATCATTCACATCATCATCTTCTTACCATCATCTACATCCATGCATGATAACATCATCATCATCATCATCACATCCATCATCATCATATCATCACAAAATCTGTCCCCTACTTTCCCGTCCCTCTTCGACCTAGGCTCAAACATGCACTGAAAATCCCAGGCATGGATGAGCATCTTTATCGGGTGTATCAGGAGAAGAGTTCATATAATAACAATGATACTATTCATATAATATTATATAATAATATATATATATTATTATAATATATAATAATATATAATAAATATATTATAGTTATATATATATATTATATAAGTGATTATATATAATATCTATAATTATATGTAGCTGGGTTGGGTTGGGTACTCCGATACCCCAAAAATGCTCATCCATGCCTGGGATTTTCAGTGCATGTTTGAGCACATTTATGGGGAAGTAGGGGACAGATTAATGAGATGATTGGAGCATAAGGGGGATGATGATGAGATGATGATGATGATGATAAGAACAATTGTTTACAACAGTGAAAATATATGATTGAGATGATGATTTAGAATGATTGATGATGATATGATGATGAAATTAAAATTG
>JABUQX010027334.1:52500-72500 GCA_015478945.1 Trachelipus rathkii | reverse complement strand
TATATATTATATATATATATTATCAATTAATATTATATAATATTATATATTATATTATATATCAATATATTATTATTATATATATATATATATATATATATATTATTACTATTACTATATATTATTATATATTAGAGTATATATATATACTATATTATTATATATATAAATATATAATAATATATATATATATTATATATATATATATATATATATTATATAATATATATATATATATTATATATATATTATATATATATATATATATATATTATATATAGTATATATAATATAATATATATATATTATATATATATATATATATATATTATTATATTATATATATATATATATATATATATATATTATATATATTAATATATATATATATATAATATTTTAAAAGAAAAACCTGGCATTAAAAAATTTTACTGAGCTTCATTCGAACGTAAAAGATACTTACCTTAAAAAAATAACTTTAAATTTATTTTATATATTCATATATATATATAATATATATTTATATATTATATATATAATTATATATATTATATATCATTATATATATATATTATCTATATAATATATAGTTCAGGTTTGGCTCGTGGGTTAAGGCGAGCTTTTATATCTCACCTTAAGAACAGGATTTCCTCTCAGTATGGTTCGAGTTCTCGTTCGGGCACGTGAACGGACACAAAAATTGTGTTAGTAGGAGATTTTCTGCATATTTTACGTATTTGCAGTTTAGCATAGTGTAATTTACACTCTAATCTCTACACACATCTTCATTTTTTACAGAACCATTAAGCGCAACACGATACAATTAACAGAACAGTCGTATTTTTCTAACAAATACCTCAACTTCAATCTCATTGATATCTAGATTGGAAGAACGAACGAATCATAGAGATGCAAAAACCTCACCGTCAATTACATATAATAACAAATATAATAATGTGGCAAGCTTTCTGACTACGTCACTGTCTATAAGTGAATCAGTAACCTTTTGCTATAGGGTTAACCTAAATTATAATTAACTTAGACACTAGTCCATCTTTGGTCAGAATAACATTACAAAATACTATTTTCCACATGACCAAGTATACCTTGGTTTTAAAATAGATGCATATGTTTTTTACTCTCAGGTAATTAAATTCATATAAAACACATAAATTTATACTAGATATATAGATTGATATAATTATTAACAATCTACCGCGTAATTTTGAGATATATTTGCCTATAAAAATATATATACTGTATAGATAAAAATAAATTTTTTACCAATATCCTATATATGGATAAAAGTATCCCTCCTCTTCTTCGATTCGCCCTATGGAAATACATTCTAATTCTCTTACTTTTTTGTGGTGTATCTCAGAAGAAAATTTTGATATCGTTTTAGCTTTTAGTTCAAAAAATGATGTCTAGTGCTTCTTATTTATAGTTAGTTCGGATATCTCGACTATACATTTATCAAAGCTTGTAGTCATTTTAGTGATTCTTATAATATATTATTATAACTATAATATATAATAAAAAATTAATATGAATAATTATTGTATATACTATTTAAGCGGAGCATTATAATTAATATTTGTCTATTCATTAAAGTTATCTATATAATTTAGTATTTTATTATGTACACTAAAATATAATTCTCACTATAATATTAATCAATCGATTCTTATTATATTACTTTATTTTTTTATATTAAACTTTGAATATCTTATTATTAATTTATATATCATAATAATATATTTAGTAGTCTGGTCTTATTCCACTCTAGACTTGTCAGTGTCTCTCTCAGCACTACTGAGCAGAAAAACAAGGCCTACCAGCATTTATCTCACGTGCGACTCGTCGAATAAATGTCAGTACAAGTTTTCCAGAAAAGGGTTTAAAACGGCTTGTTAAAGGATCACACCTACAATTCAGTTCTACGTATTTCCAAGACCTGAACAAGAACTTCATGCATGTGTGCGTTTCGACTCAGGAAAACCCAATGTTTGCTAGTGTCAAACACATTTTTTAGAAATTATTCAGTAGAAACATATGTGTTCCACTCTAATTCTACTATAGTGTATCAAAATCAAAAACTTGTATTTTAAGGTATAATATGTATATACTATGAATCAGATTAAAATATTATTTGTATTACTGATATAAAAGATAATATATTGTTTGTACTTTATTTATATAAGTAAACTTTTTTTTTAATTTAATAATTTATTGTTAATTTACATTTTTTATTTTATAAAAAGGTATATTGCTATATAAAATAAACAATAAACTCAATAAATAATATCAATGGCTGGTTGTTAGTTTAACTGTTATAATAAGAAAATCTATATATAAGTAATAAGCTAATATCTTTTAGTATATATATAGTTACTATAGTATATATATAACTATATATAGGAATAAAAATATAGATAAAATATAAAAAATAAAAGAATAATAAATAACTTGTTTTAAAAATTTTTATTTAAGTCAGATAGGCCATAATTTAAAATAATTTTATTGTGATGATTTTATAAATTGATTCATTATTCGATGTATATAATATATTTTAACTTTATCATATTTATATTTACGCTTTAGACTCCCTCATTTTCTCAATGATTTTTTTTTGTGGGTATTGATAATACTCTATATTATTTTTTTTTTTATTATTTTTTTTTTTAATACTTATATAGTACTATATATAAATATATTAATATTATTTCACTGATTTTTATTGTTTAGTAAAGTGGTCGCTATATATATATTATATTATATTTTAATTTTATGTATTTATTAGGTTTTTATAGCCTATAAGTAGCGGTGCTATCTCGTCATGGATTAAAATAAACCCAGGAAGCAATGACATTTTACCCCCGATTTTGGCTTATGTATGCAGGGGTTCCCCATGACAATTCAAGTGCCTTAATGATTCACCTATATCTTTTTAGATTGCGATTCATAAATGAAAATTAGTAGTATCTGGCAACTAAAATCATTTACTTCTTACTACGACATCACCTATTATAAATTCACATTAATACTCATACAAAATAACTATTATATTCATACACCTTTAATCATATCTTAAGTCTAACAATCTATATCACAACTCACGCATACACACTATAACATTTTAAATATTCCAAATGTGATGATAGGGAGAAATGAATAATTGACTTATACCATTCGTTAAATAGATTGTTTCACATTGCATGTCATAAATAAGAATCAACCAAAAAATAAACTCAGTAATGATTGACTCTCATCTGATCTGAAGTAATTAAAATCACAAATAATTTAGTTATCCAATTTAATAATACTTTTTGAACTCTCAAGTTGTAATGCAAAAAACATAAGAGTAAAAATGATACGATAATGATAATTAATTATGTTAATAATTCCCAAGATGTATCAAAATGCATATTAATTACACAGATGCATTAGAAATAAATTATTTATAATTTATCATTTAAATTAGATAAGAGTACAGTGGAATTTCGCATAGAAATTCAATTTATGGTAGATGTTTCAATGAGCTGCAGATGGATATATTATAGATTAGGAGTTGAAAATATTTTGATCTGCTCGCTGATGAACTGATAACATAAAAGAATAGATAAAGGTATGTGTAATATGATATTGAAGTGTACATGGTGTTTGTAAGTGAATTGATGTTTAATGTTATAGAATGATTGGAAAGGAAATGAGAGGCGAGAGAAGAGTTACATATTTTGATTGGAGATGACTCTGTGGGCGTACAGCGCGTTTTGATAAATTTCGTGTGTGATGTGTCGAACCGTTACCAAAGTTCTTGGAAATTTCGCAAGTACTATTCATAGTAATTTTCTTAATTTTCTTATCAATATCCCCACCATACAGATTTTATAATTCACCTCAACCAAATCCTGTACAGCTACAATTCAATCATACTTTTTCCTACTACACTATGTACAGTACTATACATTTTTTACGTCATGCCCAGAAACAAATATATATACGTAGAAAAATATTTACTCAGCTAGGTGTGTTCCAGCTGACTCCGACACAAATCTACATAACTTCACACTTAGCATGAGAACTATGTCTTCTTGGAGTATCCATGAGCCATAAGCCTATACTCTTATCTACGTTTAATTTCAAACCCCTCCTTTTACACACCTTGAAAATAAATAAAATGAAATATGTTAGAGGAAATAATAGTTTAAGAATAATGTTTTTTAAAATAGCCTTCAAAACAGAATTTATGGAGTTAATCAATAAACTAAAATCAACATATAAATACATACAAATTTTTACTCAATTTTGTCGATAAAAAATAAAACAATTATGCACCAAACTTTGCAGGGTATCTTCCTGTTAAAATAGCTGCTCTGCTTGGTGTACAAACTGCTGCAACAGACAGATGGTGATGCAAAACAACTCCTTCAGCTGCTAATCTACAAAGAAGTTATGGTGTTATTAGCGTTTTAGCAAATTCTAAGATAAAAAATTTAACAGTAACATGTTATTTATGAGTAATTTCTTACTGTTCAATATTAGGAGTCTTTATTGTATGATGTCCATAGCAGCCAATATCTCCGATTCCAAGATCATCAACAATTATCATGACTATATTTGGGAATTTAGAAAAATCTCTTCCTTCAACTTCATAAAGTAAATTTAAAAGATTTATCGAAAATAAAAAGCATGACAATTTAGCTTTTTAAATCACTTTTCATTGCCGAATTTTTAAAATTCACAAAAACTTTAAAAGTATATAATAATAAATTTATTCAAGCTGGGTAGCGCCATGGGGCGGGGCGTTGACTGTGGACCAACTTTTACGGTTATAAGTATGGTCTCCCGAGGTCTCTTCCCGGCTAAGTCATTCTTTTTGCTCACAGAAATAAAATTTTTCTTATGGTAAGTATTTAGGCACTTAGTATCTCAGAGCTTTCTTAAGCTCACAAAAAATATAATGTAATTCTTATAATAAATTAAAGTATAATCTGATAAAAGTTTCTGGCTTTTTATAATCGCTGGGATTGCTCTGGATCTACGAATAAGATGAAGGTGTGTGAGCGGTTATACTCCGATCCATTTGAGGATAGTGACTCAGAGATCCATTCTGTTTGAGCAAATCTCTCCTATTTGTATCGTGGCTATATAATTTCAATTTATATTTCATTTACTTAATATAATAATTATGTTATTAATAATATTTTCATAATAAGATATAAAATATATTAGAATAATGAATAAATAAAATACGATATAATAAGGTGGTCCGATTTCACCCCTCTCTCTAAAGGTTTTGGACACTTTTTTGAAAAGCTTTGTTTTTTTTGATTAAAATTTCATTTTTTTAAAAAAATTTTCACCTTAATTAAGTAACTTTTTATTACATTTAAATTAATTAACGCTAATAAATTATAATAATAATACGAAAATACGAAAAACAATTGCGTGTCCGAGCAGCCCCTTCCAATCAATTATTAGGGCGGGGACTTATTATGTATCCGGGACCAAGATTAGGCCCGTTTTTTTTGCCACTAATACGCTTGGAATCAAAATTTTACCTTGACAATTTAAAGCTAACATTACTCGAGTGTATCCCTGCAAACCAGATACCTGGGTCGATCCAAACACAATATTTTAAGAATATAACGAGTTTAAAAAAAAACACAATTTTCAAAAGTGAAGTTCTATGAAGGAAATTTTGTACCCTAATTTCTAACATTTTTTAAAATATTAAAACGTTTCTAGAATTAAATATGATCTAAATACAACTTGTAGTACTACCCGGGGACTATTAAAATGAGCGAAAAAATTATTTTTTTTTATGTGAGTTTTATTTTATTTAGAGTAGGGACCGAATCACCCCTCCTAAAAGAGGCGGGCCTGGTCACCCGCCCATACGCTAATAATAGTAATAATATAAATATAGAATGATTAAATACGAGATCGACGTTTGCAAAGTTCTCATTTAGTTAATTATAATAATAATAATTTGGTTAGCAGTATTTTTAATTTAATGATTTTATATATTATTTTATAAAACATCTAAGTAACATCAATTACATCAGAGAATTTGAAAAATATTGTGTTAATATATGGGGTATGATAGTTATTAATTTATATATTTTGCCTTCGTTATTTTTTTTTTAAACATTTGATTTTTATGGTAAAATGAGTTAGAGTAGAAATACTGATAGTTATATATAATATATATATATATTATATTATTATTAGTATTTTGACTGGTATAGGACTAATTTAGCACCCTTGAGATTTTTTAAGTTAATTTTCTGTCCTTTTTCACATCTCGTATGAGTTGAATGAGTTATATCAAGATTTATAGTTTATATTTTAGTGTTTTCATTTATTTCTTCGAATAGTGATTTTTGCTATAAAATTTTGCTATCCTTATATCTTTACCAACCTAACCTAACCAATCCTAACTCTTGCGGCGGGTTGTACAGGAAATTTTTTTGATGCTATGTCGAGCCTTTTTCCTTTCGACTATCTTGACTAGTCCCCTTATAAAACTGAAAATTCTCCCTAAAACATCACGGATAACTATGGCTGAATTCTTTCCCCCTCGTCAGATATATTTGTACTCGGATGAGTATATCTGGTGAACCTTCCTTTCTTATTCGATTCTGTTTTTGTTGTTTGGTGCTGTTTAGCTGTTTGTCGCCTTTTAGTTTAAGTGATTATTATTTATGTTTTTGATACCGATTTCTGACAACGAAAACATAAGAAATTTAGTTTTTTCAGACAACGAAAACATAAGAAATTTGTTGGTCACTTAGGTCTTTGAATTGTTTATTTCTCTGGTTGTGAAGTATCAGAAAAACATTCATGGTAGAGCTGAACAATTGTTGGTAATCTTGGTAGTTATCAGTTTTTATGTTACATTTATAATATAAATATCATTGATGGAAATCTTAAGCTAATTTATTCATTGCATTATTTGTTTACATTGTATATATGTTTGATATTAAATTTGTAATATTTATGATTAATTTTGGAAATGTTAATAGTTAATAATTTAGGTTTAGACTTTTTATTAATTTATTCATTTATTTACTTATATTTTTTCATAAATTTGATTGTATTAGTATTGTTATTTGTTTTTCAGTTTTTTTTTCCTTATTCTTAACCTACAGGTGAAGATTTGCTGCCGGCTGATGACTATACCCGGGTACTCTATAGAGATTGGAGGTTCACTATAAGAATATTAAACTGGCCAAAATTGATTGAGTTATATATAGCTTATAGTATAGTTATAATATTTAGTTAATAGTATATTTTTTTTAAGTTAATATGTATTCTTGAAAAATTTTGATAAATCACTTTTTAGCGATATATTTGGCATATAACACCAGTATTTTTTATTTTTGTCAAATAAAGTTAACCTTTTTTTATTCTTTGGTTATTGATTTTTTTTATGTATTACAATTTATAATAATTTTATGCTTTAGTATTATTAATATATTCTAAAATATTGTGTATTCTTGTTTTTTTGAGTCATTTTATTATATATATTGGTTGACTTCGATTATTTTCTTTTGTAATAATTATTAATTATTATTTAATTTTTTTTTTTTTTTTTGGCTGTGTTTGCTTTATTTTGACATTTTTCCATTTTTTGGGTTTTTATTCTTTTGGTAAACGCTTATAAATAAAATACAGAATTTAATTTCGTTATCTTTCTCTCTCTCTCTTTTTATATTGAACTTATAAACATATGACTTTATTTGTGCTCATATACTACTGTGTGTCTCGAGATTTTAGAACATCACATTTCATTGAATCAACTCGTGTAACCTTTAACTTGAAATCCGCCTTAACATATATGGATTTTAGTGTTAACCTGGAATGTATATGTTGAGTTGTGTGTATATGTGTTTAAACATTTAAAAGGCAAAGGCAAACAAACATTTAAATCAACTTGTAACTTTAACTTAAAATCCGCTACCTATTTGTGAGACCCTGGAAAGGAAATTGAAGTGTGTAAGGATGCATATGATGGAAGAGTTAGAACTGGAAGTTGAAAGGTTGCAGGAAGCCTTAAGAAATAGAGAGAGAATGAAGAGCTGAGTGACAAGTTATGAGAAATGTCAGAGGGTATTCAAGAAATGGAGAAATAAATGGATGAGAAAATGGCTTTAAAATTTAATGAACTCATGAATAAGTTTGCAAAAGCAATTCACACAACTAGTACTTAAAAAAGAAGGTTACAGCACCTCCTGTTGTAGAGGATAGTAAGAATGACTTTTGCTTAAATGCGGTACCTGAGGAAGGGAAAATGAAAATGAAAGAGAAAAAGAAAAAGAAAATATCTAAGAATAAAAGACATGAGGGGAGAATGAATTTGAAAAAAGGTAAGACTATTGACTAAATATATTCTAGTTCTGGTGAGGGTGAAAATGAAAGTGAGGAAATGAATCATCTTACTAACTGTCTAATTTAAAGATTCCTTAATATTAGTTACTTATCAAGATATAATGTTAAAATTTCAAGATATAATTTTAGACAAGATCAAAGTCTATCAGAAGAAACTTACAAAGACGTTAAATCAAATTTCTTCAATCTTCCTCGTCTATCGACGAAGGAAATTTTCAATCTTCCTCGGAGATTTCCTTTAGAATTCGACTTGTCATTGAAATGTACGGTTAGAATATAATGATACTCTGAAATAAGAAAAAGTCATGCTCTATAATAATATAACAATAAAATAAGAGGAAACATGGATTATATATTCAGGGTGCTACAGAATAGCTTAGTCAAACTTGGACCCGTGGTTGTACAGACCTCAACTATGAAAAAGTCTCTATAAACAAGGGTCCTATTATGCACAGTTCAAAAGTTACACCGATTTCGTACCAACTTTTGAATAGGATTTTGGAGTTGGTACGACTTTCGAGTTGCTGTAACTTTTGAACACTGACCCGTTTTCATATAAACTTTGGCACTAGTGGATTTTATTCTCCTTTTTTTCTAAAATTTCACAGATCATAAGGCGGAATAATAGGAAACAGGGATGGGGGGGAGGGTTAAGGTGTTGGAGACGAGTTCCGGGGGGAGAGGAGGCCGGAGAGAATCGAAAACCCCCGATAACACCCCATGCAAGTCAAAACCTTCCGGCAACTTCATATCTTTGCGAATTACTCGTGGGGTATTGTTTAGCAATTTTAAACTTCAAATAAATATTTTTTGAGAAGCTGATTTACAAAATTCTCAAGTGAAATACAAGAATGCACACACATCTACCAGTATGCACTATCTATTACCAGTATTTCCCAGTAAAATTAATATTTGAGTCATGAGTCTGAAAACAGGAGCTTGAAAGTTAAATGTTCTGAGACGTTTTCCATATTTGAGATCTGTACAACCCTGGGTTCAAGTTTGGCCGAGCAATTCTGAAACAACCTGCATATATATATATATATATATATATATATTATACTATCAGTATTATATATAATATAGTCATATATTGTAAAAACCTTAATATATATAGTATTATATATATTAAGTGTTATATTAATTATGTATAATATTAATGTGTCATGACTTATATATATATTAATTAATATATTAATAGTTATATAATATATAAATATATTATATATTAATATATTAATTATATATTAATATTTACTTATTTCAGATATTTTGATTAAGAAATGGCAGGCTCAGTTCTACGCTTAACAATATTTGTTGTTTTATCTACACTACCAAACCTATATACTAATTATTTTACTAAGTTTGATTATTTCATTTCCCTTTATAAAATACATATAAAATTACGGTATCTCCGGGGTCGAAGAGGTTTTTCTGCGAGACTTTAATGAATAGAGAAGTGGATGAATTATTTCCTTATTCTCTTTTTCTTTTAGTGGAGTATATTGAATTAATGATATACTGTTAGTTAATTCCGTGCGTGATCCTACCATTTCAACTACGAGAAGAACTACGTCAACAACTACTAAGAAAATTTCATCTACACTCAAAACTTCCTTATCATTAGCTGATCAGATTGTAAGATCTCAGTTGGAGACTATTCAATCTTCCTCGTCAAATGTAATTGTTAAGAAAAAGCTTCCAATTCCTATACTGCAAAACAGAAGGATCCAAAACTTTCTTTCAAATAGGATCAATAATATTAATACGCGAGTATCTAGTACTACTGGGGTATTTCCGAATGTCGTTCAGAACGAAAATAGACGTGATGATGTTTATGTAAATAGTAGTGATAATAATAATACAATATCTCTAAATAGTGAGGGAGATTATAATTCATTTTCTCTAAATAGTGAGAGAGATAAAAACATTAAAGTTAATGTAAACAGTGAGAGAGATAATAATTCATTTTCTCTAAATAGTGAGAGAGATGAAAACATTAAAGTTAATGATACAGTGATTTATAATAAATTTAAAGTTGAAATTCAAAGCCATGCATTTAACGAAACCAAAAATATTTCACATTCTAGTAATAGTAATATCAGTGAAAATTCTCATAAAGACAATTCTGCATTAAAAAATAATGTAACAAAGTTAGAACCTGTGATAAGTAATTTAAGACCTAGTAAACCTTCCAAATACGAAGATGAAGGACCAAAAACTAGTTTTCTTGGATATGTTATAAACACATTGACTCAACTTCCAGTCATTGGTAACGTTTTAAGAGCCTCGGTTGATCCTTTATACAGACCTATAGTCAATCAACTTCAATCTGGTAAGATTATGAAATGAAATGTTATTATATTTCATTTATCTTTTTCTCTGGTAAAAACAACTGATTTTTCTCTTCTTTTTTTCTTTTAAGATGGCGGTAATGAAACTATTATGCGTGGAGAAAATGATATGAAAAACTGGTGCTTCGGAGTTCTTGGTTGTATTAAGCCAACTTACGATTTTTTTCATCCCTTGTACCGACCAGTTAATCTTCCACCGTATCCAAGGGAACAAATTGATACCACATTTTATGTTTATTCCAGAGAAGATAGGATAGGATTCTATGTTCCAGCATTGCATATAGAAGACATACTTAACTCGACATTCAAATCATCTAGGCCTACAAAAATTATTAGATTATAGAACGATCATCAACTATAACTTCGCGTGTACACTTCACATAACACTCTTATCATAGGGCTTCAATTCTTATAAATTACTATCATACGGTTACCTAAACTCACAAAGGGACATGAGATAAGCTGGTAGGAAATTGGTATGGGAGTTTCGTTTTATTTTATATTATCAACTCTTCTAAATTAGACCTTTAGAATAACAAAAATTTATATATAAAATGGGGAGCGTCACTTTCGAAGGCTGAATTTTGTATTGGTTATCATTTACTTGGTTTATATTTTTTATTATAGGATATTTGAATATATTATGATTGATTATTCTTTACTATTCTCTATACATTTTCGATTTTATCGACTAAACTCTTCAATATCTTTCTAGCTTTGGTCAAGTATTAATGTATCTTGTGTTCTTAGAGTATGGAATTCTGTTGCTATTGCTGGGTACTAATTGTGACAAGCACTGTGGTGGCGATTGTGTTGGCATTCTTTTATATAGGATTGATGTAGGATCAGTTACTTTTATATGATAGTGTAGGAGGCTGTAGCAGGATCGGCTTTCAGATTAGATCTGTTTTTTTTATAGATTAGATTTTCATCTAACCCCGACTTAACCGGGGGCTGATGTCTTGTTGGGCCATATCAATATAAACATTGGGGTTTAGGAGCTCATAACTTGTCATGGTATCAGTTGTTTTATAAAATATTGGGTGTACATTGTTAACTAATTACAATAAAAAAAAAAAAAAAAAACATATTATATTACATTCTAAGATTCCTTTGAGACTTTGATTGTTCTAAATAATAGGACAAGTGGTAGTAAATTCACTCTAGTGTGATAGGGTTATCGTTGTTCGGACTGTATATAGTGGTAGTGATTATTAGGGTTGATTTATATGGACTGGTTCTTTCCGATTGTGCTTCGACATGTATCCTGTGGGACTTTAGAGATATATGTAGAGGAATCAGTCCTGTTTCCTCCTTGAAAATGGTTACATGATTTGCTAACTTAGTTGATAGTAGTATTGCATACCAAACAAAACAATGTTTGCGTTCTAGTATAGTGCTTTAACGGGATAGAGATTTAATAAGTTATTTGGTAAAGTGTGTGTAATGGCATGAAACGATAGTGCGGTACGATCATTTCTCAGTTTAGATATACTGATTTGACGAAGAATTCTTTGGTCGTATATAGGTGGTTCGTTTCAGGTCACCAAAGGTATGGGCTTCTTTGGTTTTTATTTCATGTATCTGATTTTGATATACTGATTTATTTTTTTAGTTTTATTTTTTACTTTTTCTCATAGTGATGGATATAATTAGTATAATGGGCCTGCGTTGCGGAGAGCATCGGAGATATTCGGGAAGGGAGTGGGTGGAGGAGAATGTTGCATCGTTGGTCGTAAGCGTGAGGGCAGAGAGATATCTATTGGATAGGTTATATAAAATTTATATTTGTTTTTAATCTTTGGAGTATTCTTTTAGTAAAAATAAAAATATATAATAATAAACTATGCTTTGGGCACATATTGGGGTACATCATTTTGGTCATTTTAATAATCGTAAAAAATATAATACGATTACAGTTGATTCTAGATTATTAATATCGATATTATAATTTCGGTTATAATATAACTCATCTATTAAAGGAGATCGACTTGCCTTTGTTCAGTATATATAACATAATATATTTATATTATTATATATATAATTTATATATTATATATACTATTATAATATTATATTATATTATATATATATATATTAATATATATATATTATATATATATATTATATAATTATATATTATAATGCTGATTAATATCCTCTTTATCTTAGATCTTGAAGTTATTTAAATATGATTAGATAATTTGGGTCATTGAAATATATCTTATTCACGTAGAATATTATTATTTAGGACTCCTCTTATTCCACACATTTAAAGAGATTATATATAGGGTATATATGGTTGGAAATCAGAATAGATTAGGATATCTGAAGTATTCGTGTGCTATATTTTTATTCTATATATTGACTTTCAATACATTAGTCGATAATTAGTGAATGGTGTTTGCATAATTTCAGATAGATTGTTTGTTTTGATTTTTTCTATATTATTATTCTTATTTTTATTTTTTTGTATCTCGTTGTATTTATTGGATATATATGATTAGGGGAGTGTCTTTCTCGACTTCTGTAGGGTTCAATGCGGTTGAGTATACTGTTTCTTCTATATTTGTATGTCTGTCTCATCTAGATACATCTAATAATATATTTATAGACTAAAAACGAAGATTAAAATATATAAAAAATACACTTGTTAAAATGAATTATTAAAATTAATTTACTATGGATAAAATATAAAATGTAACTTATTTAGTGTGTATGTATTCTCTTATAGTTCTTATTATCTTATTATTTGAGTATAGTTTATTATTTATTAAGTGTCTATTATACTGTCACATGCACTCTAGAGTGTATCTATTCACAAAGCAGATATTTATGTGTATTGTGATTGCTGATAGTTTAGATTTATTTATTTGCTGTAGTATCTTTTATGTTATAACTTCATTTTTTATAGGTATAAGTTGCTATTAATATATATTAATATTAACGTATATTAAAATTATTATATTTATTTTATATATATAATAGATATTTATTAAGTATTTAATTATGATACTAATTTTATTTCATACATATTCTATATATATATAATTTATTATTTACATAATATAATAATTTATATATAAATTATTATTATTATTAATTAAATTTTCTGTTCAAGTATTATATTATAGAATAAAGCATTATACAAGCTATATCAAACGAATGATTAGTTTACATATATTGTGACAATTTTTCATAAGTAAGAAAAATAATTAAAATATTTTGTAATGATATGCTGCAACGTCGCAAGTAACTTATTTTTCGTAACGACATATTAAGTTGCCAGTTTAAATAGGTTGCAATGAACAATCAGTGTTCCAAAATTTCCTGTAAATGATAAATCTTAACTTTATTCCAAAAGACGTTCTTCTTCTTTGTTGGTTTATTATTTTTATCATGCTCTATGAAAATATTGCTGTCTTTCCAACTCATCAAAGTTTAAAAACAAATTTTCTGCCAAGGTATGAAGACTAACGTAATTTAAGAAAAAGCAAGTACTACCTTTCTCTAAGAAAAAACAAAGGAAGATTTGCAGGTATCAGACGAAATCGTTGAAAACATTTGGTGGTTGCTAGTGTTTTGCTATTCATGTGCTCTGTAAGATCTGAATGTCAGTTTTTTCTTTAGAGTGCGCGTGTGTGGATGTGTTCGTCAGATGTAAAGGTATGTGCTTCTTCCCATTGAAAGGTTCCTTCTCAAGTAAACGCCAAGGAAAAATAATTAAACTTACAAATTTTTCCAACCATCGCAATTATACCAATATAACAAGTAAGTCAATTTATTAAATGCTTATTTTCTTTAACAAAGGTTAGTAATGCTTAAGAAAAGTTAACTAATATTTAGAGTAGAGTTCTAACGATCTTTTATCATACTTTTTAAAACTTTTTGCTGAGAATTTTTCTTCTCAAACAAATTCTAAAACTTAAATACCAATGCCCTTAAATTTGCTACAAAAAATAATTTTGTTTTATTGGATATTTCAGATGCAAATTTTACGTAATTTATTTAAACGTACGGAAATATCACTTATTTACTTAGAATTTAAAATTAAATAATAAAAATTAAAAATCAATTGGAAAATGCACCTTATATTGTTTTAATTAATTTTATTGAGGCTAAACTTTACCTTCGATTTAAGAGTGAATAGTTAAGAAATATAGTTAATAGTTAAGTAAGATAGTTCATTTTTCCATCGGACTGTGGTCAAAACTTCTAATAATTTCCCTCTAAAAAAATATATATATATTTTAAACTTTTTTTCTATTATTCTTTTTTTTTTTTATCTCTTTTTTTTTTTTTTTTTTGTGTGTGTGGTGAATGCGTTACCATCTATCATTTTATTATCAAATAAAAAAATTCAAAATTTGTGGTCATAATGACAAGATTTTTTCTTTTTTTCTTTTTTGGCTTATAAGAGAGTGAGGGTTCCAATAATCTTTTCGGATTGTTCCAGTAAATCTTTTGTTGCTTATTCTCACACTGTTTGTTAAGAAGATTGAGCAGATGATGGAATCGATCAGGTATATCAATACTGATGAACTGCGAACTATTCTTTTTAAGCTTTTTATAAATCACTATTTAGATTTCTCATTAGGGAAAACCGGTTCTCCAATATATATATATATATATATATATATATATATATATATATATATATATATATATATATATATATATATATATATATATATATATATAGCAGCAGTTATATATATATATATATACATATATATATAATATATATATATATATATATATATAAGTTATTGTTATATATATATATATATATATATACAGATATATCCATATATATATATATATATATATATATATATATATATTGATATTGAAGTTTTCTTCGCCCTTGAGGTAATGGTAAAGAAATTATTTATAAATTTTAATTAACACATTTAATAAACTATAACAAAACACTTTATGAATAATAAATAAATGGAGGAGTCAAGCTTTCGTGTTCGTATGCGAGACACTTCGTCGGGACTAGAAAATGAAAGTTTTCTCTATGAAGTTGGCTAATTGGGTAGAGTGAATGGATCTTCTTGGCGATGTAGCATTTTTTAAGTAGATTTAATTTTCTTGAGTAATTTTTTCAGGGAGCGTGATTCTTTTAGGTATAGATTAGTTGTTTCATCAATTTAAATTTCTCCTTTCTGTAGATTGAAGTTATTTGTGTTTTTTATGATGAAGGATTCGATTAGTTTTCTATTTTCAGTGTTTTGTATTGTTTTTATGATAATGGGGAATTCGTGTTGATTTTATGGTTATTAGTTTGACGATGTTTTACGAGTGAAGATGATTGTTTGTCATATTTGAGATCGTTTTTGTGTTGATAGAGACGGATATTAAAGTTATTAGTTTCACCTATGTATGTTTGTGTGCAATTTTCACATTTGATTGTGTAGATGCCTGCTTCAATGTTTGGGTTATTGTTTGTAGGTTTTAAACTGTTTCAAAGTTATGTTATTTGATTTGACTGTGTGAATAGAATTTGGAATGTAGTTACGAAGGATGTTTTTCGGTATATTGGGGATAGGTAATATGTTGGAATACGACAAACAAATATTACAAATAATCATCTTCACTCGTAAAACACCGTCAAACTAATAACCATAAAATCAACACGAATACCCCCATTATCATAAAAACAATACAAAACACTGAAAATAGAAAACTAATCGAATCCTTCATCATAAAAAACACAAATAACTTCAATCTACAGAAAGGAGAAATTTCAATTGATGAAACAACTAATCTATACCTAAAAGAATCACGCTCCCTGAAAAAATTACTCAAGAAAATTAAATCTACCTAAAAAATGCTACATCGCCAAGAAGATCCATTCACTCTACCCAAGTAGCCAAATAACTCAAAAGTAGCCAACTTCATCATGGAGAAAACTTTCATCTTCTAGTCCCGACGAAGTGTCTCGCATACGAACACGAAAGCTTGACTCTCCATTTATTTGTATATTTATTTATTATTCATAAAGTGTTTTTGTTATAGTTTATTAAATGTGCTAATTAAAAATTATAAATAATTTCTTTATCATTACCTCAAGGGCGAAGAAAACTTCAATAAAATATAATCTACGCGAAGAAAAGTAGAAATCTTAATATATATATATATATATATATATATATATATATATATATATATATATATATATATATATATATATATATATATATATATATATATATATATATATATATATATAGGGTTCACATTTATAAGAGGTTGACTCCGTTGATCGGGTTAGGTTAATTAGATTAGGTTAGGTTAGGTTAGGTTCAATAGTTAGGTTAGATTAGGGGTTAGATTACCGTATATTGTAATGTATTTCCCAAGTTGAACATGATACGTTTTTTATTGATTTTTGTTCTGAGTCAACTTATAATAGCCATATATATATATATATATATATATATATATATATATATATATACCATATATATATATATATATATATATATATATATATATATATATATATATATATATATATATATATATATATATATATATATATATATATATATATAAATTCATTATTATATATACCACTTGGTAAGAAAACCATACAAATACTTTCCTTGACCAATATCCGATCTCGGGATTGAGGTACTTTCCGATCTCGGGGTTTATGTGGTGAGAATGAAATGATATATATATATATATATATATATATATATATATATATAAGAAGTTATATATATATATATATATATATATATATATATATATATATATATATATATATATATATGAGTGTATTTCAGTGAATTATGTTGTTAGGTTTATTGGTATTTCAGTTAAAATTAATGAGCGAGACATAAATTACTTTTCCTCAATTACGACTTCCTTAAATATATTGTAAAAAAAGACTTCAATATTGTTATAATAAATCATTTTAATCGGGCCCATTTTTCAATCTTTTTGCATTCCCTCACTCAAAAGAGGGGTAGAACGAAGATGGGGGGTGAAGCGTAATGGGGGGGTTGTGAAGATAGGAATGAGAGGGGCTGGAATAATAGGAAGAAGATGGAGATATGGTGGATGTATGGATAAAGATTACTGATAAGGTATCTTGTAAAGGTATATAAATTATTATAGGTAATTAAAAGATATATGGATATGGATAGATTAAAAAATAGAGACATTGGATGGATGTATTATGGATACTTAAACTGTTAGATAGATAGATAGATTCATATAAATGTAAATAGATAGATAGATACATAGATAGATAGATAGATAGATAGATAGATAGATAGATAGATAGATAGATAGATAGAATAGATAGATAGACACATGCAGATAGATAGATAGATAGATAGATAGATAGATAGATAGATAGATAGATAGATAATAAAGAAAGAATTTATGAAGGAGAGAAAGATATTTGAGAGAAACTCATAAAGCATCCATTTTTGACCGCTGACTCACACTCGTCGTTTTGTAGTTCAAAAGATAAATTTTAGTGACGCTATTTTACAAGTGATAATTTCTCCGCAGCCGTTCTTCAGTCACACGCATAAACACACACATACACACACCTGCACACACGCACAACACACACACACACATACACACACACACAGGAATAAAGAGTAGTTATATATATATATATATATATATATATATATATATATATATATATATATATATATATATATATATATATATATATATATATATATATAGGGTGGGCATTTGTCACTAATCCACTTTTTTGTAAGAGGGTTAGCGTTTCCATAAGTTTCTAAACTATTTGCGTACCAGTTAACTTCCGTTAAATTTAATCTTGCTAACTTAAGTTCGCAAAACATAAAAACATACATGCCTGTTTAAAGTATAAATTAATCTTATAGCATACATGTTACAATTTTTAGGGAGTCACATTTTAAACAAACATTTTCTATATTTGGAAATCATTAAGGTGAACAACAGCATCAGCAACGTGTAGATGAAGGCTTGACTTCTTCAGTAAAGTTATTCAGTCGCTAGGAAAGCAAAAGTTACACGTCACGTCACTGAAGTTCAAGGCTCAGAATTTGGTGAAGTCCTAGAGGAGGAGCCGTCCCGAAGAAAGTCTTGAATGATTTCTTCTTCCTCTTGTGTATACTACTGTCGTTCAACCTTTTCAAATACACACAGTCATTCCGTGCAGTTCTGCAGTTGAGCGCCTGTTCTCCATGGACAAGAACGCCGCCACACTCTCAGATAACAACTTTGAGAGGCTGATGTTTATGAAGTGTAGCGAACGTCACATCCTAACGGTAAAGGGGGGAGTAGGATTCCAAGCAGAATTAATTCATTAATTGTATTATTAAAGTTATTTTCCATGTGTATTTTTTATATCCTAGTATTTTTCATTCGTTTAATATTTCTTGTACCTTACATCAACTGTTTGTTTAATGTGTTAAAATGCATTAATTTTTAATTCGTAGAGCAATTAACCCTTTCAGTCCAAAAGAAAAATTTATGGAAATTTTTTTATGTCATACTAGTTGTAATAGGACAATTATATACATATATGTTAAAACCTTTTAAAAAAAAAAATATAAGGTCAAAAATCTAAATGATGAATTTTAAAATCATTGAACAAAATGAAAGAAAAAAATTTGGTTAAAAGGGGGGTATAATTGCATGCACACACATCCATATGCGTGGGCATATGTTGAGTGAGATCAAAATTCTCATGAATTTTATATATATACTTAAAAATATTTAGGTTTTGAAGGTCAAAATAGTAAAATATTTGGGAAAATTTTTCAATTTTCATCCAATATCATCATCATCATCATCATCATCATCATCATCATCATCATCATCATCATCATCATCATCACCCTCTATTTCGCTGTTTATTACAGCATAACCAACATAGGGTGAGACGTCACAAGAGTATCAGAAAGTAAGTACTGTTCGGTTTTGGTACGAGCTTCGACTCCAGACAAATTTATTTTCATTTGCAATTGGAAATATAAATAATATTCTATTATACGAAAAGATTAAAATTTGGCTTCAGCTCTGGCCCCGACCCCACCCAGATTTTCTCTGGGATTCAAAACAACTCCGAATCTCCCGTTCTGTACGAGACTCTTTATCTATGGTATATAGATGTAGGTGGGTGGGGATAAGTACAGGAAAAATATTTATTATTTATTATTATTATTATGTATTATTTATTATATTCCAAATTTTGACCGCCCCCAATATATATAT
>JABUQX010027334.1:20000-25000 GCA_015478945.1 Trachelipus rathkii | reverse complement strand
TAATCATATCGTTTCCTCAAAACTGAAGGAAATTAAATCAAAATTGGAGGAAGTTAAAAACTTTGATGCTCTGATCGAAGAAGTCATCACAAAGTCTTCCATTCTTCAGTATGACTCGTCAATTTTGGACGAGGAAATAATTGAAGCGGTACATTATCATACCCAGAATGAAAAATTAATCTGGCGTATGACACCGCGTTTTAGTTCTCCATCTTCTTCTCCGTCTGCGCCTCCTGCAGCTTCAGAGGCCTCTCTTGAAGACGGAATATCACGTCAAGAGATGCAGAATATAATCAAAAATATTCATGCATCAAAACAGGAAGTAAAAATTCCTGCAATAAAGTGTCAAGAGTTCAGGGGTGAGGGGGACCGGCATTCTTTCCGCTCGTTTATTCTGTCCTTTCAAAATGTTTATGGGGCCAGAAAAGATATTTCTAGCGCTGCAAAATTGCAGTATTTAAAGTCATTGTTATCAGGTAATGCGCTCAAAGATATTGAGCATTTAACTAATATCGACTCCAATTTGGAAGTCGCTTTCGAAATATTAAAGAACCTTTACTTAGACGAATCATATATTATTGATTCTCTGTTTCATAAAATCGATTCTGCGCCTATTTTAGAGAATAATCCTGAACATATTCGTATATTCCTGTCTGAAGTGAGAGCATATATTCATGAGCTCAAGGAGTTTGGACTCGATTTCTTTGAAGAGCCTTCGGCGGGCTGTAAGCTCATGAGTCATATAATCGTGGACAAACTTCCAACTGGCTTTCTTCGTGAGCTCAAATTAATCACACAGGATGAATATCCTTCCGTTAATATAATTTTGGAGCATTACGGTAAAATAATCAAGTCTATGGAGAAGGGGAGGGGAAAAAATAAATCTGCCCCTAAAAAGGGATTTGAGCGTAATCGTGCTCCTTTTGAGCATAAATCGGCTAAATCGTCAGCTTTTAACGCTTCCTCTAAAGAGGATAGTTCGAAATCTTCATCGTCAGAAGATGAAACAGAACGCAGTCAAAAGAGTGGGAGATTTAAAAATTCTTCTAAATCATTTATTTCGAAATGTAAATTTTGCAACAGAAATCATCGCATGATTTCTTGTGAAGTATATTCTTCTCCTGAAAGCAGGAGAGATCGCTGTAAAGAGCTGCGCATGTGCTTCAGCTGCTCAAGCAGCAAGCATTTCGCTAATAAGTGTCCTGCCAAGAGGTATGGACTTAGTTACCCATGCGGCAAATGTGGACAAAAATCACACATAACGGCTCTATGCTTTCAAAATAGTAAAAACGTGTCCGGTGGCTTTTCGGAAGATAGTCGTCCGTCAACATCAGTCGCGAATGAGGCAAATGGTCAAGCCAGCGGCTCTTCTAATCATATCTGTATAAATACAGGTACAGCCTCATCCGTGGGTCAAAATATTCTGCCCACTCTCTCCCTTAACATCAAGAAGGGCAATAAAATAGTCCCTGTACGCGTGCTTCTCGATTTCGGTAGTCAGTCCACGTATTTTCATAGGAGCATTCTTAAAAAATTGGGAGTCAATGAAAATAGTCTTCCTAGGCATCAGAGCTCCATTAAAACATTTTTGGGAGAGGAATTAAGATCCTTACGGTCTTTAAATTTAGAGATGGGCATTTGTTGTGGGAAATATTCTAGCCTACCTGTAAATATTGATTCTGAATTGGATATCGGCTTTTATGTAAAAGGCCTGACGGAGGCTATGAAAAATATTACCCAAAATGGTTTCAAAGTGGCAGATAGTCACTATCAAAATAATAATGTTGACAGGGTTTCAAATATTCATGGGCTGCTGGGCATCGATGCTCTTCATTTATTAAAGCATTTTAAAACCGTAAAATGCATTCGGGGCAGTGCCCTAGAGACTTGTCATGGGTACGTGCCTTTCGGGCCTGTAACATCTTTTTTGACACCTTCCCAAAATGAGAAAATCTTTGGGAAGAATTTTTCGCCGAAAGCTGTCAAAAAATCATGACAGAATTCCGAGCTCCCCATACCTTCAAATATTCAAAGATCTGTCAGGAACGTCCCGGAACATGTAATTAATCTTGTAGTGGAACCGGTACCTTCGTACTTCGACCCACTCTTACATACCCATACTGAGTCTGATTTGGACTTGGGCCTGGAGAACCTCTATAAATTAGAGTCTCTGGGTATCAATGAGGAGCGGGACCAGGGTTCCATTGACGAAATATTCATTAAAAGATTCCACGAAGGGATAGAGTTCCGAGACGGAAGGTACCACGTGGAACTTCCGTGGTTTCAAGAAATTCTTGAGCAGGTCCCATCAAATCATCACGTTGCTCTTGCAACGATGCAACGAGTCAAAAAGAAATTGACTGCTCAAGGCTTGCTTAACAAGTATGGGGAAATATTCAAGGAATACCAAAAAGAAGGTATTGTGGAGGCTGTGGAGGTGCATCCGAAAGATTATCATAAATTCATCTGGATACCCCACAGACCTATAATAAAACAGGCCCTTCAAGTGACGACAAAAATTCGTCCCGTCTTTAACTGCAGCCTGAAAATAGGTTGTAGTCCTTCACTTAATCAGGCATCGTATCCTGGGGTAGATTTAATTGCTTCCCTATTTAAATTATTACTGTCTTTCAGAACGAACAAATTCATCGTTCTGGCGGATATTTCGAAAGCCTTCCTCCAGATCAAATTAAAGTTAGAAGAGGACAGAAATCGCTTCTGTTTTTTCTGGGAGGCTGATGGCGAGTTACTCACTTACCGTTATGCCACCATCATCTTCGGGTTGGCTGTCAGCCCCTATGTTCTAGGGGCTGTTATACAACATCACGCCAAAAAATACCCTCCTGATCTCTGTACCTCTCTTCTTCAAAATAATCTGTACGTTGATAATTTTTTGTACACTTCTTCGTCTGTAGACGAACTTCAAGATATTTTTCGAGAGGCCACCTCACGTATGAGTGAGGGGGGCTTCAACTTGTGCTCCTGGAACTCAAATTGTCCAGATCTCAAAGAAATATTCAAGGAGGAGGGTAAACTTGCAACTCATCAAAGTGATGAAGAAAGAGTTTTAGGGTATTTATATAATACCGTTCAAGATAGTCTGAGTCTTAGTGACTTTTCATTAAATATTGTCTCTACCAAGAGACAGCTCCTGTCGGAGATTTCAAAAGTTTTCGATCCCCTGTGCCTTTACCTCCCCGTCACCGTTCGAGGCCGTCTTCTTATGAAGAAAACGTGGGAAGTGGACATGGGGTGGGACGATATAATCGCTCCCGAAATCAAAAATTCATGGGAGAAGTTGAGCAAGGACCTTAACTCTCTGAAGGAGGTCTCTTTTAGAAGATCTTCATTTGAGTCAAGTGACTCTGATTTAAGTATTCATATATTCTGCGATGCAAGCACTGTTGCTTATGGCTTCGTAGTGTATGTCTCGTCTACGGCAGAGGGTCCAAATCTTTTTTGGTCAAAGGGAAAAATCGCTCCTGCAAAGGGAAGAACGCTTCCCTGTTTGGAGTTATTGTCTGTGTTTTTAGCATTAAAGTGCTTACCACAAATGTTAAGTGGACTGTCGAGTGTCAAGTTCAAGGAATTGAACATATTCTCCGACTCGCAGATAACTCTTCATTGGATCCAAAATAGGATCTCGAAAGTTAAGCAAATATTCGTGAGGAATCGTGTGCAAGATATTCGCGCCATGAGCTCTTCGCTTCAAGAGGAATATTCGTTAAGTCCTAAATTTCTATACGTCAGAACAGAAGATAATCCAGCTGACCTTCTGACCAGAGGTATTTCCTTCAAGGAATTTCAAAAGAACATGTCCTTCTGGACTAAAGGGCCAAAATGGCTCTCTTTAAATAGTGTTTACTGGCCATCAGCTGAACTGGAAATAGCATCTCCAGTTTTTGCTGTTGTTCAAGGTGGCAATGAACCTCCTGTAGTGGATTTGTCCAAATATTCAAACTTGCACAAGCTATATCGAGTAGTAGCTTTATTATTCCAGTTTGGAGCCCTGTCAAGAGGTGTGACAATTAATCATGATTTAAAAGCACGTCTGTATTGTCTGCAGACAATGCAGAAAGAATCATTCTCGAAAGAACTTCAATTTTTAGAAGAGATTAAAAATAATCCTTCTTTCACAGGCCAAGTTCCGGACTTGGTAAATAATCTGAACTTGTTCTTGGATGAAAATAATCTCATCAGGAGCAAGGGTCGTTTGTCAAGATGCAATTATTACAATTATGACGTAATTAATCCCATCTTGCTGTCAAAAAGTCACCACCTCTCCAAGTTAATCATAAGGGATGCTCACCATAAGTGTAAACATCTGGGCATACAAGCCACTCTTACAAATATTCGGCTCCAAGGCTTCTGGGTGACTTCAGCGCGTACCTCCATCAAAAATGTTTTGCAGGAATGCATAATCTGCAAAAAGTTCAATAATTTTGCTTTTCGGTACCCGCGCTTCACCAATTATTCAAAAGACCAGGTGGAATTATTCAGGCCTTTTAAGCATGTAGGTGTTGACTACACCAAACATTGGTGGGTCAAAGTCAAAGGCTCTGGCTCAGCCCAAAAAATGTTCATACTCATTTACACCTGTCTTAATATTCGTGCGGTCTATTTAGACCTTATAGATGACATGTCATCTAAATCATTTATACAATCGTTCCAACGATTTGTTAATCGTTTCGGAGTGCCTGACTGTGTCTATAGCGACAACGCGCGCTCCTTCAATCAAGGAACTGACTTCTTAGGAACTTTCCTCGTGTCAGAAAATGGGAGTGAGTTTTTAAGAAAAAATCAGATTTCGCATAAGCGAATTCCTCTCTATAGCCCATGGGTAGGAAGCCAGTGGGAACGGTTAATACGTGTGGTGAAGGATTGTTTATTCAAAACAATTGGACGTTCCTCGTTGAATTATTTCGACTTCATTACGATATTGTCAGATATTGCTGATGCTATAAATTCACGTCCGCTCACCTACACCACAAGTTCAAATG
>JABUQX010027334.1:10000-12500 GCA_015478945.1 Trachelipus rathkii | reverse complement strand
AGTTTTAACAAAGGATCCGCGGTCGAACGATTTGAAAGAAAAAGTCTGTCGACTCTCCAGAAGAGAGAGAGAGAGAGAGAGAGAGAGAGAGAGAGAGAGAGAGAGAGGAGAGAGAGAGAGAGAGAGAGAGAGAGAGAGAGAGAGAGAGAGAGAGAGAGAGAGAGAGAGAGAGAGAGAGAGAGAGAGAGAGAGAAGACGGCCTGAAACCATTTGTTCATTAATTTACAAGTATGATAGCTCAGCGAAATTGGTCTTTGGTTGTCCGATAACCAAATCTTTCCCAGGTTTGGGAACGGGATTACAAAAGATGCAGTCCAATTAAACAGATGGAAAAGAGGATTCGATCCAGATTCTGTTATACAAATCCAGCAAGAACGCTGATGCAGAAGGGTGAATATGACGGAGCATAATGTACGAAATCATGTCTGGGCCAAGGGCACCGTCTTTGCTATTCGCCAGTGCAGTTTGATACTCTGCAAGTGTAAAAAGATGGTTATAGGTATGATCTTCCCCTTTCGCTGTTGAAAAGTCGCGGTGTAGTGTTAATTTTCAGTTTTTGAAAGGCTTCTGGATAACGAGAAGAGCTCGAGTGGCTAGCAAAACTATAACCTAATGCATCTGCAACAACTGCTGGAGCAGAAATCATATCGGTTATATCAGGCTCATAACGGAGGACTGTGGGTGAAGAGTTGCTGGAGCAGGCAAGATATTTTCTGTGCAACTTTTTACACTGAAGAAAGGGAGTTGTGGAGTTGACAGTCGAAGTATAAGTTCGAAAGTATTGTTTACGTGTTTGGCGATTAATTCGACAAGATCTCGCCGCAGTTGCTTTAAAAATAATCATGTTTGGGATGGTGCGAGTCCCTTTTTATTGCCTGTAGAGTTTTTTCTTCTCCCGGTTAGCTTGTGCACACTCTTGGTACCACCGAGGAGCTGCCGAACGTCTACCTGCAGAAGATAGCGGGATGAAAGTCTCTGCTGCTGTGACGATAACTTACTGGAAGAAGTTGAAGGCATCATTAATGGTTGGAAACCGCTTGTTGTAGGGAGAAAGTGTCATAGTTGTGGCCTGATGAAAAGGAGTCCCCTCCACTCGGTCATAAAGCCAGCTGGAATTGGGTTTTAACAGTGGGCTAGGTGCAAGTTTATTTAATGCTATTGTATAATGGTCACTCTCGTATAAATAATTTCAAAGCGGGACCAGGTAAAACGATCCATAAGAGAATGGGAGCAAAAGGAAATATCAATACAGGAAGAAGAGTGTGTATCTAAACGTTCATATGTAGGGAGTCCTGTGTTAAGGCATCCCAGGGAAAAGGGTGTTAGGAGATCAACAAGGATCTTAGACTTAGACGAGGTGAGAGTCGCCCCATAAGGGGTGGCGAAGGTTGAAGTCTCCTAGTATAACAACCGGAGTGGGGAGCTGTTTTTAAAGAGATTCACTAAGTAAACTTACAATTTAGAGTCAAGTAGGTCGAGAAGACAGTACGGTCAGTGGACCGATGAATTTGTGCTGCCACTGCATATAGTCTAATTTGAAGAGGGACTGGAAAATAGGGGACAGATTTATGAATGAGTATTCCTGCACCTCCCCTATCATTGTCACTTCTTTCTATAGAGGTTAGCGGCGATTTATATTCCGACGGTTGGAAGAGGTCACGATAGCATAATTTAAATTCCTGAAAACATATGCACTTTGGTGTACATATGTTTATTAGTTGAACAAGTTCTTCAAAATTGGAATAGTAGCCATGACAATTCCATTGAAGGAAGGTGGCCATGCTATGTTGCTATAAATATTATGAGGATGGTCTTTTTGAGACAATTGTCTCTATGTGGCTAGGGGTAATGTTGGAAGTGGATTCAGATGGGGAGGAAAGGCTGAGACGTGGGTCCCGACGAGGAGGAGCAATAAATCCTGGTGGTAAGGAATAGTCATACAACAGAGATTTGGGTTGTACAACCGGTTTTGGGGGAAGTTTTCAGTGGTATTTGATGGAAAGGCTTCGCCTTGAATGCGAAGTAAGTTAAATTCAACTAAGTTCTTCTTATTAAGTGGACTGGGATGGTCGTTGGAAGATCAACCAAAATTCTCATATTTAGGAATGGAAGCGACATCAGCATCTGTCAAGCAAGCAGAATCAGAAATGGGTGGAAAATATGGGAATGTTTCCACGGAGGGAGTGTAAAAAGATAACACCGGAAGAGTGTCACTTTTTGCAAGGAAGTTGGAGTTGAGGTATTGGAATCCAATATGGGATCCGTTGGGTTACGGAGGTCTGACGCTAGAGACTTTGTCAGTGAGCCATCAGGTGGGTGATTTTGGAAAACTGGACAATTTGGGTTAAGATGGGGAACCTCTGGGTCCCCTTTCATGCCACCAACAGATTTAGAACGCTTGGAGCGCTTGCGGTGTTTGCGTTGAACGGTTTTCCATTCATCTCTCTCGGAAGCGCAAGAAGCATTAGAGAGAGAGAGTGGGTCGTTACATCAGATTCTA
>JABUQX010027334.1:0-5000 GCA_015478945.1 Trachelipus rathkii | reverse complement strand
TGATAAAAAATGATTTTGCTTGCAAAATCGCGGAAACTAGGTTGAACCGACAGACAGGAAAGTTAGTGCCTTCCTGTCGGCTAGAGAGATTTAGAGAGAGAGAGAGAGAAGATGAGAGAGAAGAGAGAGAGAGAGACGAAGAGAGAGAGAGAGAGAAGAGAGAGAGACGGGAGAGAGGAGGGGATAAGAGAGAGAGAGAGAGAGAGATGAGAGAGAGAGAGAGAGAGAGAGAGAGAGAGGAGAGGAGAGAGATAGAGAGAGAGAGAGAGAGAGAGAGAGAGAGAGAAGAGGAGAGACGAGAGCGGAGGTGAAATAGAGAAAGGAGTGAGAGGAAGATAGAGGGACGAGAGAGGAGGAGAAGCTAGACGGAGGCGCGAGACGGGAGCTAGACTGAATGTGAAAGGCAAGATTCGTTGAGGAGGGGTTGAGGAGAGAGAGACCAGGAGAGAGAGAGAGGAGAGACGGAATTGATGAGAGGGAAGGGATGAGAAGGAGAGGAGAGGGAGAGGGAGAGAGACTAGTGGACTTTGCCATAAGAAATGATGCAGCGAAGGGCAGAAGAAGAGAGGAGGGAGGGAGGTAGAGGAGGGGGAGGAGAGAGAGATCGACTGAAGGGAGAGCGAGACGGGAAGAGAGAGGATGGAGGAAGAGCGAGGGATATTGAGGAGGGATGAGAGGAGGAGAGGGGAGCGGAGCGCGGAGGGAGAGAAGAGGAACGAAACTAGATTAAGAAGCGAAGCCAACAGAGACAAACCGAAAGGACAAGGCCAAGACCAAGAGGCAAGCCAAAACACAAAAGGGCTAAGCAAAACAACGAAAAAGAACAACGGACCAACCTCTAAACACAAACCAATCGATCCTCAAGCCCAAAACAGAGGACATAATATGACAGAAACGAAAACGAATCGAGTAGAAAGAGAGCCAAAAGGGAGAGGAAGAGAGAAGAGAACGATAAGAGGAAGGAAGAGAAGAGAGCAGAGAACGATGAAAGAAACACCGAGAGCTAAGTAGATTAAGCAGCCAGAATTGACCCGAAGATGAGAGACCTTGAGAGAGTCATTTTTAACATGATTTATTTTCCTTGGACCACTAGTTTTTATCCCTTTTATCAATATTAAGAGAACTTAGGAATAAAAATGCATTTTCTACAATAAACGCATCTTGTACGGCCTAAGAACCAGCTTTGCATGCTTAAGAGGGACTAAGACACAGTTGATCTACCATCGCAAGGCATTGTAGGTGGTCTGGTACCTGATTGATTAAATTCAAAGCAGAAACAGAGGTATAAGTGACTATAACGTTTGCGTATTGTATTACCCGTGTATATCTGTTGTGGGAATTGGAGAACTGAGAACCCGAGTTGGGATACGGAAAATCTTTGAGGTATAACCTCCTTCTATACTTCCTAGATTTTTTTTGCCGAAATAGAATCTGTATCTAACCTGATTCCCTGACGAAAGGAAAAAGAACCCTTACTCAATAGACCCATGTATTAAAAGAAAAGAACACAGAACTTCCTTTCAATGAGTCTTAAGCATCACTACTGCATAGCGGGCCAATGAAAATTATAAAAACTTTTTAAGCTTTTCTGGTATGGTAAACGCGTGAGAAGATGAACCGCATGTTCAACCGTTTCACTTGCTTCTCGGCTAATCCATCACATTTCTGTGAGGCAACTCCGGCACTCCAAATATGGTTTCTCAAAAAGCATATTGAATATTATGTTGTGTGAAGATCAAACTAATAGCTCTAGTAGATCAGTCATGAAGTGTACTTGAGCTAATCTTGAAGAACGTATCTAGTCACACAAAATGGAACTCACCTATAAATCATATTGTAGTGCCATGTTAAGTATTAAGTATACTTCGAGTAGAAATACCACACCTAATACCACTCAATCAAAGTATCTGTGTCAAGATACTAGTTCATTAAATCATATTTTAATATTGATTTCTGCTCTATATGTAAGTTCGCTATGTCTCATTATAAAGAGTATATAATACAAACGAAGTGAATTAAAGAAGTATAACCCCGAGGATCTAACACCTCATTTAGTAATATGATTATATTAATGTACTGTTTATGAGTCAATATCTGCTCATATTATAAATAATGCTCACCCGCTGGTGAGCCTCTGTAGGACTGATTAGGCGTTTCGTAAATAAGTAATACATACATAGTGAAATCTATTTGATACTTATTAACCTCCGTTTTAACACCCTTCATTGCATAGGGTGACGTATAGGGTATTATCAGTCACATCACGTGAGTGAAAAAGGATGTATTGGTGCGTTTCTATAACCGCATAACGTGATTGAAACTCTAGAGTACTACTCTATGAATAGCATATATCACTAGGCATATAATATAGATGCAGTATATCCATACCTCCTCCTAAAAACAATGACTATAACCATTACTTAAACTATCTGGATCGAGCAACTCTATAAGATAACAAAAATAGTATTAGTAAATAAGGGGTATTATTCATATAGTGAGTATAGAATTAATCTTAAATATGTACTACGGCTTTATATTATACACTATTATATATATATGATGAATAATATACATAGTTTAGAGGAATCTCAGTCTATCGTTATAGTATAATATAACCACAAGATAATTCTATATCAACTCATGATGTCGAATATGTATTACAAATATCGATACATAAAATATTACGGAAATATTCAGGCATAGTAGCGATAAGTGCTGTCGTGACAGATGTGTTAAAAGGTGATAGTATATATAGGTATATCATATATATATATATATAATATATATTATGATCTATAGTGGTTATATACTAACTTACATAGTATATATCTATATCTATATCTAATAATGAGTGAATTATATCAATCGTACTCTGTTCTACCTGTATAACCTAGAGTTAGACACGCATATTACGTTTCTATGATCAGAGGATTATGTCATGGCAGAAAAGGCTAGAAAGGTGGTAGGTATAACTCGAAGAGAACCAACCTAGCACATTCTAAAATACACAATCGAATCTCCGTACCCAATAACCTAGGCGGTAGACACTAAAGGACCGGTGATGAGTTCTATGATTGTAGGGGACATTGTCATGCTAGAAAAGGCTAGAAAAGGGGGGTGGGGTAATACTCATAGAAGGAAGCATCCTAGCACCTTCTATATACACCAATCGACTCCCCGTACCCAAATAACCTAGGAATAGACACTAAGACCGGTGTATTCTAAATATAGGGTCCTCGGCACGGCTAAAGCCTTAGAATATGAATTAAGAATATAGAATATAGAATATAAATATATAGAATATATAGAATATAGATATAGAAGATTATTATTATCGGTCGGCGGCACCCTTTGAAGTCTCTCTATTCTTCGCCTTCTTATCAGTTTTTGCGGTTTGCGGTTAGATAAGTGCATTCCGATCCTCATGTATACTACTCACCCGGAAGGATCACTTACGCTAAGAATTTGTAACTACCTAAAACTACACCCCACGGAAATTCTTTTTTCTCCAATAAACGGAAAATTAATTCCATCTTAGTTACAAGCACTCCTTTTCCCAAACCATATTTTACTTTTTACACATTCATCGGCATCTACACTTCACATGAAAAAGTAATTTTTATTTTTAAACTATATTTACCATTTTTCTCGCATATTATTTATTTCAATATTATATGTATTTACCACAGAACTTAAATATTAATAATATTTATTATGTTACTTCATTTTAAATTTATTATTATTAAAAATAATGTTCAATTTTTATTCATGATTATTTTTTTTCTTGTGAACTTTTTTAAAAGGATTAAATTATCATCAGATATTATATTACTATATCCCATTAATATTATTGACATTATGTTTACCTATTATTATATTATTATTATTATATTATATTATATTCATTATTTTATATATTATTATATATTAATTTTCTCTGCTCCGATATTATATACTTATTATTTTATCCATCTTTTTTTTCTATTTAATTTTTATTAATGTTTCAATTTACTTATACATTTTTCTTTTTTTTGTCTTATTAGATAAGGATTTTATTTGAGATTACCATTCTTTGCCCTTTGAAATTAAACTTTGGTTTACATTAAATAACTTACCTAAGATTATAATAATATCATATTATTTGATTAATATTACCTTCATCATGTTCGTCATCTAAATAGTGGATAGAGAATTGGCCTAAGCATCGTTGCGCTTTATTTTATCTTATACAGGAGAAAATTAAAGGCTTTTATATTATTATCCTTCATTAAACTATATTATATATTTTTAAATTACCATATATATGTATATATATATAATATTAAAGAATAATATAATATATATATATATATAATTATATAATTATAGATATATTAAATATATATATATATGATATATATATATATATATATATATATATCGTACGTATAGTACTTTTAATTCGAAATGTATTCCATCTTTTAAATTAGATTCCAACATTTATAAATTATATTCAAAAATACGTTCAGAAACGTATTCTGTGAAATCAAAATCGATCGAAATAGGTCGCTTAGAAACAAAGGCTTCCCGCCTTCCTCTTGCTCGTAACGACGACGCAATAGAATTCCTGTTTGGGTTTGTATTGCGTGCATTGGAGGATTGACTCATTTGCAATCCTACAAGAGCGTCTCAGTCGCTCCTTGCTGGGTAATCTGTAGAGTTGAAAGTGAACGCTTGTGCGAGAATTTGATCCTTTTCACCTCTCTACTGTCACTATGTCTATATATATATATATATATATATATATATATATATATATATAATTATATCAAATATTCCTGTTGTGCTTGATCCAGTTTACCTGGCCGGAAACTAATAAAAATATGTGAATCAGAGACACCCCACTCACCATCATATATATATATTAATATACCCTATATATATAGTAATTACAACCTAAAAGAATGTATTATTAATAATCAAGTTCTTCGCTGGTATGCTTATAAGTTATGATGTTATAC
>JABUQX010027333.1:0-36263 GCA_015478945.1 Trachelipus rathkii | reverse complement strand
CAGATTCTACAGAATTGAAACTATTGGGTGGGAAGATTCTAGCTAAAAATTGGCAACGATATAATTACTAAGTCCGTCTAACTTCCACAAATCAGTCGCTAGAGGGCCTGAAACGATGTCTTTTACACTAATTGTAGCACTCCATCATGTTAAATAGTGAAAGTATTCAGACGGTTAATGTCTTATGCGTTATTTGACAGATAGAAAAACAAACGGGTGCTAGACATCGAAAGTGAATGAGTGACAAATAATTACAACTCAACCCCTGCGTCCCGAGGCGTTCTATACATAATTAACAATAAAGCACAATTAATATGTTTAAATATTTTTAATTCATAAATTTTAATGGTAAATTGTATATTAAGAAACATGAATATATCTAACTTAAATATCAAATTGCGAAATAGATCGAAGATTTGTATCAATAGTCAGGGTTTTGAAAAGATCTTTCAGGGCATACCATAGGATTGTATCGAGCTTAGAGATGTTCTATTAGTTGGAGCTATCAGCAATTCTTAAAAAACACAGTCTTCTTCATAAAAACTTAATCATAAATAATTAATAATTATAATATAATAATCGTAAAATAATTAAATAATATATATAATAATAATAATAAAAAGAATAATAATATAATAATATAATAATATATAATAATTTTAAAACATCGCTTAATTAACTTATACTTCATCAATTAAAGTATTAGGGGTACACACATTGTTAACAATATTATAAGTTGACATTTAAAAAGCATGTTGATGCAAACCTATTGGCCAACCATCAATCAGGTGAACAGTTCCATTTCATATATCAAGATTTCATTTTAATTCTACTGTCATCTCTCATAGGGAAATTTGAATCATACTCATAACATCAATGGTCATGAAATTTATGTAAAACTAAAACTGTATCTCCACTAGAAACTGGCGTAACTCTGACATTATTCAATCTGAGTCTGTGATTCTGTCATTAATAGTTATCGATTAAAACTGCTAGTAGATAATATTTAAATAAAAATTATGATTTTAATATTAAAAATATAAGTTATAATTAACTAATAATATATTTTATTTTTATATGTTAATATTAATGTTAATGTTGTTAATATCATCATATCAATATCAATATCATATCATATCATATCAATATCAATTCAATATCAAATATCATTATATCAATATGCAAATATAAAAAAGACTATCCATAATTCAAATATATATATTAAAGAATAAATATATTATTAATAATTAAATATTCAATATAATATTAATATTTCTTCAAGAATATAGAATTAAAATAATCAGTTAAATAACAGATATAAAATAATTATATAATAATTCTAATAACAATTAAATTAATAATGAAACAATTGTCAGCCGCTTGACGAAGCCAGTAGTTCGAGAAAGAGTATATGTGAAGGATAAGCGTCTTATGATTCGTTTCACACAATAGTATTTAAAGTAAAAGGGATAATGAAAAATATTTTATTGTTTATTGTTGCATAACTTTCTATTTTCATGATTGAGTATTACATCCTTAAATAAAACTTTTTAACTCGTTATAGGAAATATTCATCCCTCACAAGTGAGCAAAGCAATTTATTTCTTATGAAAAGACATTATTGAAAGTTTTTTCTTCTAAAACAACAAAAATATCTTGACTGATTCACTGCCAGTCTGTTTGTTAATATATTATTATTTATAATATATATATAAATATATGTAAATAAAAAAATATTAATATAATATATATAAAATTATATTATGATAGTATAATATATTATAATATATATATATATCATAAAAATTAATAGTAATATTATTATTAATAAGATAGTATATAAAATTATAAAATTATTAAATTATATATTATATATAGATAAACGGAGATATAAAAAATAAATAATTATATATATATAATATATATATAGGAAATGAGTAATTTAATAATAATAATAGATATAATGATAATATATATGTAATAGATATTAGGTGTACAATGTGAAAATATCTCTATGTTATCACAACGGATGGGACTGTCTAAACATCATCACCCGTGAGATACCTACTCTAGCACAAAATAATACAGGACATATAGAAAAACATACAAAAAAACCAATATTGTCAATCAGGTCTGTTTGTCATAAGAATTGGAAGGGCTGGTACGAGATAAAAATGCGATTGATTAATTGAGTGAAATAATAAAGCTTCTATAAGAACTAATAATTAAGAATAAATTACTTAATATAATATCATAAATAGAATAAAAAAACATCATTATATTGTAAAATATTGAACAATTAATCAATATATTTGCTGAATGATAAATGTAATAATAATTCAAGTAGTAAAAAATGAGTTAAAATATTAATATGATAAAAATAATAATAATCTTAAAATAATGAATGATTAGAGTATAATTATAAATAGATGATAGTATAATTTAGAGTAATAGGAGTCAGATATAATGATGAAGAGAAACTATAGGAGAAGTAGAGATATAAAAAATAACATTATACTCACAACTCAACTACGAATACACATCGATCGAAAGTACCTAATTGCATGACATCAGTGCAATCCAACTCAACTATAGCATGAGGTAAGACTACTAGAGTGGAATATATAATAAATGAATGTCCTTAATAGTGAACCACATTACTCCGACATAAAAATATAAATAAAATTACTCTAAATAAAATAATAATAAATAATAGCCAATAATAATAATAAATAAAAATATAATAATCGTAAAAATATAATAAAATAATAAAAGATAGAGAAAAATAATAATAATTATAGATTATAAAATTATTAAGAGCAAAATTATGATAAATTATAGAATTAATATATTAATAATTATAAAATATATAATTATAAATTATAATTGTAATTATAATTAATAAATTATAAAATTATATAATTATAATAAAAAAATTATAAAATTATAATTTAATAAATTAATAAAAAAAGAAAGAAGATATATATATCGATATGAGTTATAATAATAATAATATATAATCTAATATTTAAAATAATAATAATAAATAATAATAATAGAATAAAATAAATAATAATATCATAATAATTAATTAATAAATAATGGAAAAAGTAACATAAGTATTAAGAATTAAAATAGTCAAATAATTAATAGATAGTAAAAAAATAATAGATTAATCAAATAAAAAAATATACTACTATAATAAATGAATAAGTATAAATAATAATTTTTAATAGAAAAAGAAGTAGTAAAGAGAAAAGCCGGACTAAAATAACCATAGATAGTAACTGAATACAATAAATAATAATGAATAGATAAAATAATAATAAAATAATAAATTCATCACTTAAAATAATGATACTATATATATCAGTACGGATCTACCTCACAGCATACTCATTATATATCAATTAGTAATATATAATGATGATTGAAACTAATGAAACGATAATGATGATACATTATATATAGAGAACGTAATACGGTGATTAATAACTAATAATATATAAAAATAACATATTAAAAAAAATAAAAAAAATAAAAAAAAAAGTCTATAACATTCACAAAATACTAATATTAAATAAAAATTAATATAAAAGCGACGTACCACCAATATCTCAGCAAGTAAAAAATATAAGCTACGTAGCTACAGTAGTGAAAATGTAAGTGGCAGACTGAGAACGCTCATGACACGGATCCAAAAAACTTATTTATTCTTCATGTACGAGAAAGAACAGCTGATATCGGAGCAGAGAATTCCTCATTTTATACCAAAATGAAAACTATAAATACTACTCTGAGAGCTAACATTGTGTCTATTTCTCTCATCACAGAGCGTGACATTAGTTAGTTATGGCTGTTTGGCCTATCTACATAAAAGACACCATGAATAAGGCACCGAGCACATATCGTCAAAAGGAGCAAAACATCTAGATATGAATCTCTAACATTAGTAAGAAGTGACATGATATGCACAAAAAAATCTTTTCATATACCGGTAAAACTGAATACACCAACATTAATCAAATAGATAATACTAGTCAGATACTAACTAAGGGAAAAGTACAAACAACATAAGAGGGAAGACTGTCAGGAACCCTAAGTTGAAAAACACCAGGTCAGACTAGCAGGGGGAGGAAAACTCTCTGTACAGCCTGAACAGAGTGATCGTTTTTGTGAACTTAGTCTTGTATGAAGACAACAGGAAAGAAAATACATGAAGATCGACTGTGTAGCTGTACTTCCACAAATACACATGGACTGAATCGCTTAGCCTGTAATAAAAACAGCGCGAATTATCAACGGTCACACCACACGGGAACTGAGTGGCTCTGAGTAGAGCCTCTCCGGTTGCGAATCAACTGAGTGCGACGAAGAGGCAGGCCAGGGAGGAGGCCAGAGACAAGATCAGGCAGTGTATCTGGTGGGAAAGACTCAAACAGTCAAATACTGAGACCGAGTGATTATGAGATTCTAGGAGACGGAAGAAGCACAAGCTCAAGGGTGACCCAGGTACCTCGATCATGAATAACCAAAATTCAGTGTGAAAATATGCTTGACTTGACTGTGTTCAATCATACTCACACATAAAACGGTAGTATAATAATTAAAACACGGTGATAAGGAATGCAAGGGAAAGAAGCCGGCAAATATAATGAACAAACGGGTGAAGCAACACACACTACAGATGTTATGTCCGAACTCTAAAAGTTGGAATAAAAGGGAATATAACCGAAGAAGGAGGGATCAGGGGATGCTGGTGTAAACTGTCTTGAGACCAATATATGAAAATGAGCTGCGCAATTTCTCATGCTCCAGGCAAAGGGTCACTGTTAAGTGCACGCCACAATTAAAAAGACAAACGTCTAGGCTGTATCTGGGCCTACGAACTACGCGAGAGTTATCGGGCCACTGTGGGGGGAGATTGCGCGTTGGTCACTGTATTGGAATTCGAGCTTTTGGCAAGTACAAATCAACTACTTGTACATGAAGAGTCGTCACCTTTTGCATTCTTAGTTAAGAGTGCCCACTATCGAACATGGAGAACGGGAACTAACAAAGAAGGCAAGTGCAGGAAAAGCATGGGAGAGAGAGGGGTAATAGCACAGTAAAATGACACTGCGAACATCGTACAGGGATGAAGCCCAAGGCTCTCATTCAAATGCCAACAACAACATCATTAAAAAACACACATTAAACATAATTAAAAAAGGCTCAATCAACCCGGCATCACGGTATTTGCTCGACCATCTGGGCTAGGATGCACGACACTCTTGAATCGATGCAATTTCATGGGGTAAAGACACCGTGGAAGGGAGAGACATGATTACGCAGTCAATATTCGGGCCAATGGAAAACAAAACTCTGCTGGCATTGGATCTACACGTGAGTCACGAAACACATGGTAGCCAAAATAAAGAAAAAATATATATCAACTTCTTCTTTGTACGGATTGTTTTGCAAGCGATAAAAACCTATAAACTAATTGTTATATTGTGTTGGACTAGGGACGGATCTAACATAAATAACATCAGCAATTGTTCCTCAGAAAGAGCGAAAACACACTGTCTATGAGGTTCTACAAATACTGGAGAATTACTCAAATAAACAACACTTATGTATCAGAGCAAAGCCTCCCCTGGCTCAAATAACACATCAAACAGACCTCCGTTCAAGAGCACTCTCAACCTGAAATCTTCCTTCAACACCCTTAAAATGCTACCCGCTCTAGCACCCGAGATATAACCTGAAATCCATCAAGCTGACACTAACATACGTCATCTGAAGAGGAAGGCAAACTCCTCTCTACGCTCCCATTTAACACGCACTCCCACCTTAAATTCTTTTCAAATTATATCTCATACCAGAACTATACTAAATTCAAAAAGCACTGGAAACATGAAAATATCATCTGGCCACTCCACTCCACACTCAACTATCAAACTACCATTCTTCCTCCCAACAACTTTTGCACACAAGGCTCTTACACCAGTCACTTTTACCTAGATGCATACAAAGACTACATAGCATGCATGTGTCTAAGCACCTTAGAGAACTCTACCATACAGCGCCTCAGAGAAAAGCACAACCTGATCGAGGCGCTCGAACTAGAATAGAGTACCCTACCCCAAGAAGTTTTTGAAGATATGGGAGAGGTGGTAGCTCGTGGAAAAGCTAAATAGGGCCTGTACTATACCGTCAAATACTCTACTCTCTAATGGATTTCATTAAAACTAAATAATTATTTATCACATGACAAGGTGTAATATATATAAAATAGTAAACTACTATTCAAAAACAAAGGAAGCCGCTCTGGATAACATTATCATCACTTAAAACTATCAGCCCTATCGCTCTCACTTGTATTAAAAAATTATCTAAAATCTTTGAAACTCTTACTTTAAATACTTACATTTCCTGGAGTCATTACTTGGAATGATCTCCATTTCACTTATCTTTTCTAAAGATCATAACATATAGGCTATTACAGTGCGAGTATATCGAAAATCTAACTGGAAATAAATAATTATACTATTAAATAATCTGATATTAGGCCTATCACATGCCTTAGGGGAAACATGGTAAGTCTTGCGACTGGTAGAGCGCACTTGACGGATATCGCCACGCAGGACTCTCAGTCAGAACCCGGTTCTGGACACGCGGTCGTCCAGACTGGCATGCGCTCCTCCACTAAGCTCCCTCAATCTTTGGGATATATACCATCCTTATTCATATGAAGTATAGCTTAAAGTAAATTATGTCTGTATTTACTACAGTACACGTCAAGCTCTAATGATATCAATGGATGGAAGCGAACCTATCTATCCTTACTTTCCTGTAATATGATTAGTGTTAACCGACAAGGCTTCACAATTCGTATTCGCACATCTTATATTCTAACACTTTTATCAAAATCAGTACTTCCATCAACTGTATATTACACAAACATATGTTCACTATATGGCCGATGGATATCAACTCATCCACTGCTTCTAACTGAACTATCAAATTGCTCCTCATTTTGCTTCTATAGATTTTTAGTTACCCTACTCGTTTACAGCTTCCGATTCTAGTATACTTATGAATAGATTGTAACAAGTAGACTGAGGGATATTCGCCGCAGGGAGTTGGAGACCGTCCACACAGGCCCCAGCGAAACCTGAGTAACACTTCAAGAAACGACCTACTTTAAGCAGCCGATCAAAAAATAATCATCTAACAATTCTGGTATAACTGTATCGGAAAGAACCACCCGGCTACGTAAGCTTATCACTCGATCTACGACGACTTCGACCGGAGGCCATCTAAAGCGCGGGCCTCACTCAAAGACTAATTCTCGTGGGCAACAAGCGATAACGGAGACACAATATGCTCTAGGTCTTTACCCATGCACTAGCAGATACCGAAGATCTCTGGAAGTACCGTGTGAAAAGCTCCTCCGCAGAAAAACGGTGTGTGACACAGCGGGATATTGAGATGCGATAAAAGGAGGGTGGCCGGACAAAAGGAAGGCCATCATCAAAAGCTACGACGTGAGCCAATTCTGTATCATTGAAAAAGTGTGTTCGCGGCGAATTCTTGTTTCTGGCTGCCAGGCACCAGGTGACTGCACAATGGTGGAATAAATACAGGCGGGAGCGCTATATTCCGCCTTGTATGCGACCACATAAGAAACGACACCCTAGTTCTTGCTAAACGACGATAGCCGAAACACAGGAAGAATCCCGATAAAACCCCAAAACGGCAACTCGGGATGGCAGCCACGCCAGCACTAGAAACCCGGGTGAGCTACAACCCCCACAATCAACACTACCTAGAGGTAGGGAGAGTATGAGAGCCCAAGGAGTCTGCGAAGTAGAAGAAGGAGTCACCGAACGTGAACCAAACAAACTGCCACACCCAAAGGACAAGGTCCGCGGGTATCATTTCTAGCTTTTTAGGAACCAGGATATGTACTATCTCTGCACGGGTGCACGTTAGACGAGCACGGTAAACACTAGGGGACGCGTGCTGCTCAAGGAAGCGTGACTGCGTGTGCTAAATGAAAGGGACATAGTCTGAGTAAACAGGAAAAGAGGTCGAGAATGCTCGAGAGAGCGGTAGAGACTCTCGAGAATCCGCGCGCACACGCTTTCACCCGCACAGACACCTCATTGCGTCGACCTCGCCAAATAACACAGGGGTGCCTGGCTTTCCGCATGAGTCTTTGCTGTGAGTATTCGAGCACCCAGAAACATGTAGGTTAGAGTGCGCCTTAAGCTGGAGGTGCCGTCGCAAAGATTCTCTATTCCGGAAGCTTGGCATACTGCCGAAAATAAAACATTGGGATCTGAAAGTGGAAAACCAATTTCCCGTGTAGCCTTTCGTGTGGACTGTAGTTTTTACAACAAATACTCACACGATCAGTAAGTTCTTCTCCATTAGGAAGAGAGCCCCACGACAGCACAACTATGAGAAAAGCAAATAGTCGAATTCGGGGACTTGGACTTGCGGACATAGCGAGCATTAGCTTTTCGACAATTTTACTCTCTATCCTGCCGCAACACTAATCAACTTCGAAAAAGGGAAGTCGAGCCAGAGCTGAAGATATCCGAGATCTAAATCACGGTAGATACGAATTAAATAAATACACACGGGGGAAAAGACTATATAATGATTATAGCTACGTAAAGTAATAACGGTGAAGGCTACTCGGGACATACTAGTGATACAGTACAAAGAAACGTCATCTCACGCCAAAAAATATAAGGTAAACGCAACTCAGCACACCCTGTATATAGTCCTAAGGCACACACCTCGACACGGAACAAACGGGTAAAGGCCGCTCATACTCCATTAGAGACGTAGTCAAGCTAACCGGAATACGCAAGATCAGTAGCGGTAGTAATAAAGGATATAGCTGAACATGGATATAGGGCACAACAACCAGGTAAGGCAAAGAACAAACCTAGAGATTTTCATAGTGGTAGTGAGTGTAAGGGAAGTGATGGAGTATACATTGACACGTAGGAAACAGAGCTACGATAAAAGTAATGGACCCAAATACGCCGGGCGCTAGGTGTTTGCTTGGAACATGAGAAGAAGAATAGTATAATCGATGCGCTCGCACTCGGCGTTGCGAGCAAGCATAGCTCTCAAAAACTCAATCGCGAGGGCACTCTCGGAAACTAGGACAAAACTGAACTCCCGCGGAAGCCTCATCGAGAATGGTGATCTTAGGTCTGAAAAAGAACATTAAACTTATGTGGGCGGCTTGAAGTAGAGAGTAAAATGTAATAAGGAAATAGATCAAATAACAACTGGTGGAGAAGTGAAGTGATCAGTATAAGGATAGCATTTAGGAGCGCTCGCAAGAAAATCAATTGATGGAAAAGTTTTTAACCTGACAAATCTGGGGAGCAACACGAAAGACATGGCACTTGTTCATGAGAATCGACACCGAAGCAATGGTAAATGGTTGAGATAGAGCCTAAGGTAGGAGACTAGAGGATGTTCACCACCCCTCGCAAGTGGGTGAGGAAGTGAGGAGAGGGCGAGTGGACAGCGAAGCTGTATTATCACGGTAAGGATGAAGGAAAGAACACCCGGTCGAAGTGTGGATGCCTACGCGTAGAAGAAGCCAGGTGAGAAGTGGGCTGTCAAACGGAAAGATTGTTTTGTTGGATTGCATAGTAAGAGAAGGATAACCGCGAGAAAAAAGGCACTGGTAACGTGGAGAAGAGATGGCTCCCATCTGGTACAGAATATGCAAAGTTAAACAAAATAGCTAAATAACCAAAGTTTGGAAGCGAAGGAATAAAGTTGTGGGGAGTCCTAGCAAAGAGAATACGCAGCACTCTGTCCGTGCGGAAGCGAGCGAGAGAGAAGTATAGAAATGGAGAAATAAACCGGGCGGAGATGCTGCCTCTCAAGGAGATAAAGTTCCACACGAGCCGAGTGGGAATAGGGAATTGAAGGTCAATAGCCATGACTAAAGAGATGTGATCGTTAAGGCTGTAGGAGGAAAAACTTCGAGAACAATTGATGAATCGTGAACATTGCCAATAGTATGAGAGAGATTCATACATATGATATAGGTCGATGGGTTTTATCGGCAGCGAAGTGACAGAGATAGTAGAATGGGGGGACAGAAGTAGGACGACATATATTGGGGGATGATGAAGGATCATTAGTAAGTAGTATGAAGAGGTTAATTTGTAAAGATAGTAAAGGAAAGATATATAAGATATATAAGTAATCACTAAAGTATAATAGAAGATGAAATTACTGGATGAAACTGATCTAAAGAATACGGAGGCCGGATGGTAGATGTATGGGGAATGTAAGGAGATATTTGGCAATTATGATGAACAAGCTAATTGTAATGAGTATAGTAAGAGAGTTAGAGAGAGAACAGTAAATTAGAGAGAGAGATACAGTTGATATATAAAATAAAAAGTAAAGGATAAAAACTGTATGACAGTGAATATGTGGAATTATTAGCGGAGATTAGTTATAAATTGAGAGTGTTTTAAGGAGTAAGGATATAATGCTGTAGTAAATTTAGAATAAAATATGATAGAGAAAAAAACTGAAGGACTGAGAGATTTGGTGTAATTGTAACACGTTGCAGATGTTAAATAACGCAGGCATGGATGTAGACATGTAAAAGTATCATGTGGGCATAAACACAGAGACAGATAGGATGAGAGAAAGGAGAACAAGGCAAGTAAGTGACAAATTCGAAAGTTTTAATGTTATTTAGATGCGATAGGGTAAGTAGCGATAAAGGACAAAGTATAGGCCGAAAGGGTTTACATGTAGGTAGACAGTGTGCTAATTATGACAGTGTTAAGTGAGAAATAATATTGGATGCCAGACTCGACATGAGAGGTGATATGTATGAGGGCCTTTTGTAAGAGCTGGAATTAATATCAAAGAAAGATATTGCACGTTAACTGGAGGACGTCACTCACGTTGTCACAGGGTAGTCGCACACACATCAAATAAATCTATGGAAGGTACGACCCCAGAATAAAATTAAAAATGAATGTGATTTACTTTATATTATGAATAAAAACATGGAGGGTGAAGTGAGGGCATGAACATACGTTACTCGTAATATACTTGCCTTAGAGTACTCATCATGAGCATATTGACATATGGAATATCTGGATATGACGTGGTTAGACACCGTTGGAACGAACAATACGCAAATTAGGGCGCCAGTGGAACCAGGTGAGAGCAAAAGGAGGACTGATAATTAAAAGAAATAACATGAATGCATAGAGCAGAAATTCGGGAGATAATGAAGTGGAGAGACGGAGCTCGTCACACCTAAGTTTCCTAGAAGACAGGAATAGAGAAAATTACGATTTTTGATTGTGACCAATCTGAAACAAAGGAATGAGACAGAATTGGGATACAGAACGCAGAAGAAGTAATTTGCAGGCCAGTTAGAGAGAAGTAAAAGAAAGGGATCTAAAGAGCTACAATCCAGCATTTATACCAATATGCAAACAGAATAATGCAATTGTAAAAACCTGAGAGGTTAAATACGGTATCCTGAAAATGTTGCGGAAACAAAATCCTTACGTTGAAGTTAAATGTACTTAAAAAATTTTTGGTTGATTACAAAGGGGGACCCACAAGGACATGGAATTAGGGGGCATTCGCACATAGAACCCAAAAGGAAAGCCTGGATAAATTCAAAGTGTCCAATGTAGTTTTTAATTAGGAAGAAAATAGTACGAGAGATAAAAGGACGATTTAGGGAGACTCTGGAGTGTCGAAACATGAATCGACAATGGCAAAAAATCAAGTAATAAGAATAAATTCAGACTATGAGTGAATGACAGAGAGAGTAAGTAATGGTGTGGCGCATCAGTTGCTACTATGGCTGGAACATCCAAGAGAGAGAGATGAATAAGTCGTTCCTGATGACGATCTAGAGAGCCTGACATGACAAACAATAAAGAAGAGGGAAGATAGATTGTTTCCGTTGAATATAAATGATATAGCGCATATAGATGAGTAACTTGGGTCCTAAGTAAAGAATGTTGATGAGATCTAATGAGTAATAGGGATAATAGTAAGCTTGGTTTACCACACAAGACCAATCTCAGACTGCGTCATTCAACCAAAGAGGCGAAAAAAGATGAGACACTTCTTAGGTGATAAGCAGTAGATATGGTTAACGTCATGGAAAAGCGGGTTCGGGCAGTGGAAAAAACAAAAAACGTAAAAAAAAACAGCAAAGAAACTTTGGCCGAAAGAAAGAAAAGAAAACTGTTTGAAAATTATAAAAGGAATAAAGATAAAAAGCGTATTAGACCAAGAAAGAAAAGATTGTGAGAGAATACGTTTTGAAAGAAACAAGTAGAGGGAGAACACGACATAAGGCGAAATCATAGAATAATGAAAACGTCTTGGCACACATGTGGAGTTTGTGTTGCCGTCAGTATAAAGTAAAAAAGAATGAAAGTCACGAGCCTCCCGTTTCTTGGTTGGAAGAGGAAAGGCCCTGGATTCGATAAATCTAGGATCAAGGTACTCCCCTAGTAAAGTGTAGAGAGAGAGGAAGACGCTCGCAGAAATGAACGGAGAACAGAAAAAATAAGGTGGCGACTCTAGAGCGTAGTGCAAGGGCTGAAACTAGTGGACGATAACAATGGGAGATAACAATCATTGAAAGAATATTGCAGCGTTCAGAGAGACAAGAGAACATAGATGGGTAAACATTAATGAGAAGAAGAGTGAATGGGGGGTTTTGGTGAGAAGGAGAGTTGGAGATTAGGTGAACAATTTAGGTAAAACAAAGTTACGACACGTAGGCACAGCCAAAGATAGAAACACACACCACATGATAGGAAGCGATAACACGATACAGCAGAAATGGGGAACCAAGTAGCAAGAATTATACATAACATATACTATGAACTGAAATAGAGAGAGAGGAATAGATAATACTCATATAAAACGATTTAATAAAATCTGATCGAGTAAAAGATGGGCTTATATTTTTGATTGTCTCCTAATTATAGTGAAACAATCCATGGGTGAAATCCGAAAAATAAAATTATAATATAGAATAAAAATATGAGATATATAAAAAAAAAAATATAAATAAGAAACAAGAAGGGAACGGGAATCGAATCGGGGAATCGGGGCACTGTGACGGGGGCACGGGATCGAATCGCGAAATGGAACGCCCCAGCACTCATTAGAGAGAAAGGAAAGAAACGAAGAAGAGAGGAGGGGAGTGAGAAACAATCCTCAGGGAAGCGAAGAGACACGGACAATGGCAAGAAAAAGAAGGTGTGATGGTTGTGCAGTTTGACACGCACACAATTGACACACGAGAGGCAGAGGCAGAAACGCGAGTATGTCAGAGGTAAAAGCAACGTGAAATAAGTGGCGAATAAAGAAAATCGGAAGGGTTATGAAATGAAATGATAACTATAAGGCGGAGTGCGCAAGCGTACATTATAGGTAGGTGATTGTATACCAACTAGGTTAATTAGATATAGTACGAACGGGTGAAATAAAAAGGATAGTAAAAAGCGATAAAACAATAGTGGCAAGGGGACAGCTTAGGGCAGCTAGGGGGGAAAGAATATATTCATAAGTATGAGATGAGAATGAAATACGTAGTAATGCTAGTGGGGGTGGAAGAGATAAATTGAGGTATATAGAAGCGAAAAAGAAAAGTAATATGGATAAGGTATGTAGGCTCAGGTGAGATAGGGAAGAGAAAGCTTAGGTGAGGAATAGTACGAATTAGTAATAAGTGATTAGGGAAGTTTCTAGAATGTACAAATCTCCCCAGTCAAGAAAGAGATTACACAAGCAGACCAGAAACCCAGAGGAACCGAAAGAAAATGGGAGGAGGCGGAACAAAAAGAATAAGAGCGAAAAAATGGGAGAGAAGCATAGAAGAGAAAAAAGGGCAGGAGAGGAAGAGGCGGGGGAAGGGGGAGTGATGACAAGAGGTACGCACCTTGGTACAAATGAGAACAAATAGACAAGTAACTCGTACTCTGAAAAGAATATCGTTGAGGATGTCGAGAGTCCGGCGGAACGAATCGCTCAAGGAATAGTTGAGCTTGGACACAAATCAAAGTTCACTTAACGAAGCGTGTTTTGAATGCTGATTCGGACTTAAGATTATTTTCACTAATGAACGTTCATATTTTGGTGAAGAATTTGTAATTGTGACGTAGTCATCTGGACAGAATTGATGTTGTGCACAGTGAAGTTGCTTCAATACGGGCGCAGTTTCCTGAGACAAAAATTTGTAAACCATGACTTCCTCCATTGTGAAGCAGTCGTAAGTGTTGGACAAAATAAATATTGAAGAATTATTTGGCAGAATAAAATTTACATATAAATATAAAATAAAACAAAAAAAATTGTATTAATATAAATCATATAAAGAAGATTATTTAGTGCGATAAGATCAAATGAAATAAGACATAATCTTTACAGTAACGAGTAATATACTCAAAAGATAGACGTGTCGGAAATATGGCTTAGACTTGGTGGATGGCACATTCAAGTTATTTTTTTGGTATCTTCGCAGTGTTATAATGTGTAAGAGTCATAAACTGCATGAGTAAATGGATGTTTAATAATAACTTAGATAACTCTAAGAATAAAGAAAATAAACGATTATAATATTAATGCCAGATCTAATAACCCTGACATAGGTATAAGGAGACGAACGAACACAAGGGTAAAATACCAACCACGACAAATAAATAATAAGAGACACATTCTAAGAGACAAGACATTCTGCAGTATCAACAATACATACGAGAGAAATAGTACATAATAACCCTCAAATATTATAATTAAGGATGGAGCATCATCAGAACTCTACTAAATAATCAAACAAAACCTTTTGATACCTAACCGCATAAGGTGGAAGTCATAAGCAATGCCACACGGAGCTAAATAATAACACAACTGACTCCAACCACTCGATAAACAATGCCTAAATCAAGAACCATAAGGAAATCACCAAAGAATAGAGATCAAAAGGAAATCAAACAGACTGCTACAAGCCAATGAAAAGTGATCACAGATGTTGATGGAATGATGATGATGATGATGAATCGAAAACACCAACACCCTCACACCCAGAACGAACAGTTAAAAATACGAAGGAAACTATCCGCATCCGGCATACGAGACGAATAATACCAGGAAGAACCCAGAGATACATAGAAGCTGATCAGTACAATGAACAAAGGAAAGAAAATGACATAAAAATCGGTTTCCAAAGATTGCAGGCTAAAGTGGAGAAGAGAATGATGAAATGCTCTTTGATGCGATATCGATGATCGATTTCTTGAAACACTCGAGACATATAAATACGATAACTGAGCACAAGTACAAATAAATGCGACTCAATAGAGTACTACAGCACTCACCCCGCTCCAAACAACGGCAACAGTTCTCACACATACACGAAGAACAACAAGATAGATTGATAGCCCACTACGCAAATTACTAAAGAAGAATAATACGATCGAAACGACGAATAACAAACAGACCAAAAGCTCAACACTCGGAGACGCTCCCAGTGATGTACACTACACCAAGGAAAATAACAGCATTGAAATCTTTCAGAACAAACCGATCTGGAATAAAAAATTCACTCCCGTATACTGCATAATAATCAATAATAATAATTAGATAATGAATACACTAATGATCCAAACAATCAAGACATCATATCAAAAAACCAAATTATTGAGATACCAACACATATCAAATTCATCAATAATATTAATAATATAACTACATAGTGGAGAAATCTCAATGAAATTCCTTCGCAATATCATAAATACACTTACATTCACCCCATCACACAGATAAAGCTAATACAGAATATAATGACATATAAATAAATAAATCCCAAAGTAAAGACCCAAATCTACCATCAGACCTCAAACCTGACTACCAAACAAATCCACTAATCTCAGCCATCCTAGATGACAAAACCATCTTCGTTAAAAATTAACATACCACGAGACAGATCTCAAAACACCAGGCCGCTGAGTTGGTGCTGCACACTATATGATCCAAATCATACTGGCATAAAAAAGCCATTTAGTACTCACAACACCTGAACTAAACAATATTTAACTAATCAAAAAATCGGAAAATGGGAGAATATCACAACTCAACCGCACAGAACTACTACTCCTTACCATATAATGACCATAAGGGATACTCATTAAGTATATATTGGTGACATAACAAACTCGTACTATATACAGACACAGTCACGTATCCCAACCCAAAAGCGTTACTAAAGGTACTCGCCGTCATAAAACACAAAAAATAGTGGATCATGCATATAGGATCACATATCATATACACCCAGAGATCATAGGCTCAAACAGCAACTTATAGATAACTATACAAAACATGGAAGAGAATAATGATAGCTAACCTACAGATCTCATGCTACTGCTCACCCTAATGCTGTAATAGGTTTCAATAGTATATACTATTATCATTATCAGGGTGAGGCCGGAATAGCAACCGCCTCTAAAAGCCGATAACCAAAAGTAAAAAAACCTACGGTAAGAACGACCGATAAAATACCCATAATAATCTAGACCCCCCCCGAACCCACGTGCCGTATATATAAACGATCTCACTCAACCAAACTGTACAAAATCAAGTAACCTATCATAGAATGTACTATATAACGGCGACACGCAAGAGAAGTATAATATAGCACCCGCGAGAAAATATATCGATTAACCCTAGGAAGCACCACTAGGACAACCACATCATAACACTAACCACCTACACAATGATATATCACCGTATAATAACAAACCAATAATCTACCTAAAAGAATAATCCAAAAAATCAATCTGTGAAATATACACTGGCGTAAAAACTCACCAACCGCAACATACCTAATATCAGCCAAAACATGCATAATACACAGTCAAACAGAAAGGATACAAGAACAACTAGAATCACGAACTACCGAACAATAGCTGAGAGGGGGATAAAATCAATCCACTAATAAGTAATATATAATACGTGATAGCAACAAGTAGATACTAAACAATGACAGAACTGCTCACAATAGCAACATGGAACAACAATCCCCTTAGCCTAATTTTATATATTATATAGTATACACTAACACTCTACACTGACCGAACGATGTATATATAAATATAACTGCGAATAACAGATGACATAAAGAGACAATTAAATGAAGGCCATATCAGATCTAAGTAAAGAATGCTGGTCCTCATTAATAAACAAGCAAAAAATATATATAATACAGCGCATTGTGAAAGATAATGCAACTAAAGTGAGATGTTAAAAGCATAGATCATCGTAGCAGTGAAGGTATAAGACGTTAGTAAAGATGCAGGACACACAAAGGCAGGTAGACGGTCTAAAAAGAGTGAGGTAGATAAACCGGAGGCGCCAAGACTGAGCTTCACATAGCGATAGCCGATCCTACCTCAACAACTACACAGTCAGCTAAAAAAAAAAAAGAAATAAAGAATTATACATAACAATCAAAAGCTTAATAAAGAAGGTGTTGAATTGACGGCAACAAGGACCCGGGCGCAAGAAAAGAAAAGGACATAAACCAATAACAAATCGAAATTCTTAAGTCACAAGCAGATCACACACTCAACAACACTAAGTTCTTGACACACATCGAAATAAAACTAAGAGCACTGAGATAGATCAACTCACAACATACTTTAATACTGTCAATTGTCTTCGAAGCAATAAATGGTTATTCCACTTGCGAAGCAAACAGCGTCGGATAAGACTAACTCACAAATGACTGTGAGTGCACATAGTAAATTCCTAGCTCAGAATGACGTCGAAAAATTGCAAAGGCGGAACATATCGGAGACAAATCAAAGCCAGTTTCTCGGGCAGAAAGTCAACAGGTCATTTTTAGCCCAAGAAATACTTCTCAGCTGCGCAAGAGACAGATCATCTCAGAAAGATGGGAACAGATGCATATGGCTCGTGCTACAAAAGGACAGCAAGGCACATGGTAGGGCCAAAATTCGGCTTTAGAGAAGCATATATGATTTCTTGCTATTAAAATCCACCAGAAGAGAGACGCGTGAATGAAGGGCGAACAGTTCGCAACACAACACACCTTAAGGGTTATGTACATGAGCTACAAAGAGCATGATAATTGAATTAAAAAAGATTTAAGCCATAACCGCCCATGAAATATCTAGTAACCTCATATATACAAATAATAAAGAACTATTTACAAGGCCTCAGTAAGTTAATATCTAGATCCATACGATATACTGTGTGACTCAGTACTATAATTGATGAAATAAAAGTAGAAAGCAATATTTATAAATACGTTAGGGAAAAGGTAGATAATACCTCTGGCTGTCGGCTCTAAACTAGGATCATATTAAAGATAATTGAGTAATATAGATTGAAATGGGGGGGTGCTTAGTGAAGGGCGTTGATTGAAGGGGGGAATCATAGAATGAGTAAGTTATAGCCCTACCGGCTCACTATGTCCTGATGTAGATGTCGATGAGAATATGATGAAAGCCCAATGAAAGCATAAGTGAAAGGCAGGTATAATAGAGAGTCATACGCAGGGGAATCAGAAACTGATAGAGGATATATATAAGCAAAACGGGGGGGCAGGGGACATGACTAAGATTAGTACTGATAGCTGAATCATTACATGTATAAAGATATATTAAGTATACAGGATACTGTAATATAATAAATCAGAAGAAAAGAAGACGGTGATGCGGGATGACAAGGAAAGAAGTGAGAAGAAATAAAAGGTGCCAAAGGTATTGAGTACGCTCGTGGGGGTCAGAGATATAGGTGAGAGGTGATGGATGTGCAAATCGGGACGGCTCCGGGGAACTAGGATGATCATGGGCAGGTGCGGGGCTTACAGGAAAGGATCATACACGGACACACAGTTATAAGTAAGAACTCTGCCGGACTAGTCACGAATTAGGGATAAGGATATAAATCATATATGTATTGCGTTAAAGTAAGTGTGTAAAATAAAATATCATAATGGTGACATAAAAAAAATAAAAAGATATATAGTATAAGAATCTAACCATAGACTAAATTATCTAAGATACGGACCATTCCCCAAGTAGCTTACATACTACAATCTCACCTAAAAGCCGTCAGGTGACGCAATGCACATGCAGGTTAATTACATCTAAAATGGTAATAACTATATGCTACGGGAAAAAGATGAAATGAAGAAAAAAAAATTATATATAAAAAATATAAACTAGAAAAAAATTAAAAAGAAAAACTAGAAAGTAATAATTAAGAACTATAAATAATAAAAATATATTAAAATTAAGAATAATCTAATAGTAATAAGAATTATAATAGAAGTAGAAATATATATATATAGAATAATAAAAAAAGAAGAAAATAAAAAAATAAGACATATATATAGCAACATGCGAAAAGTTCAAAATGCTGCTTAAAAGAAGTCGCAAATCACAAACAAATATATATATATATATATATATATATATATATATACTAAGTATAGATTTAAGGTGCATGGTATAGGTAGGGCGTTAATGTACGTAATAATATGAGCAGTGTTAGATTTATCTATGTACTGTAGGATTAGACAAGGTATAGATAGTCACAGTAGTGAATGTGAGATGGTGTATATTATGGAAACTGACTGATAAATTGGAGATAAGAAGAATACTGAGGACAGAATCATAATAGTGTGAGATAGTAATGAAATAACTACCTATCTAGTGTAGATGAGAGTTAAGATGGTGAACCAGGAGAACATTATAAGTAATTAATATATATCAATAAGATTAATGTATAATATAAACAGATATAGACGAACCATGAGTGAAGGGGGTGAGATAAAAGATGGAAGTGTAAATCGATAAAAACGGTAACATAAGAAGCCGCCCATATCAGTAAGCGGCAATAGAAAGTAAGATGAGAGAGGAAGACTGTAGTAAATGATATGTTAATTAGTAGATATAACTCAAATATAAATGTAACAAAGTAAAAGTGACAAAATGTAGCAATGAACTTAAATACATAACGGTTGTTACTCAACTGGAATCATATAAACTATTTATAGAACTAGCTAAAGATTGACCGTACAGATAACCATGAGATCTCATAACCTAACGGATTATATAGTAGTGAAGGGTCATTAGCGGATAGTATGGGGGTAGCTAAAGAGGGATGAATTAGAATATGAGTGGTTCACCAAGAATATTATAAAATGTCACGATACCCGAGTGACCTGCCAAAGTCTGAAGACGTGGCTACATAAGCCTTGACTTATAGTGGAACGGGAAAAGTCTTAAACATAGGGCACTCAGTCACGAGTAGTATACCTACATACGGCTAACGGCACAAATAGTATCCAGTAAAACGGTACTATGCAAAATACGGAAATCATACAAAAAAGGAGGGTAAAGGATAATATATCAAATGAAGTTATAGAGATATATTGCTGTGAGATAAATAACAAACTAAGGGGAACAAATAATAGAGGGCAGAAAATCACTAATCTATAGCTAATGGATGGCAGATTAATCTATGGGGAGGGTGAATGGAAGGCCTTAACGTGATACCTATTGAACTGGAGAGATCAGTGAGACTAAGTGTAGAGACATCCAATAAATTAGTAAAAGGTGATTAAATCTAAGACAAAACGGTAAGGGGCAGCTCGGATTTAAATAAAATCTAAAAGTCAAAAAGCTTAAGAATAAAAGTGAATGTATAACTAGATAGTAATAAAATAAGGTGAATAAGTATACAAAAAAAGGGTAAATAAATAAACACGGATGCGTGATGATTCAATAATGAATTAATGTAGTCTAGTTGACAAGTTCAATGCGGGGAAACACAAGCAAAACTGTCGAAGGGTATCATAATGTATAAATTATACATATATACGTTGCGGACCGAGAACAGTGAGCAGCTTACATGCCATATAAAAAATCCGGATAAGTATATAATACAATACATTGGTAACTCAACATGACCATAACAGTTTGACAAGGCAGTGAAAATATACGGTATTATCAAAATTACAAATAAGTAACTAGAAAATGTAAAAAACTGTGAAAGGAGGAGAAGATAGTTAAAAAGATGTAAAGTGAGAGTCGTAAAAGAAAAGAGTTAGTGAAACTAGCGGGGTGAAGGTGATGAAAAGATGGCGGAGAGGTGGGTTGCCGAGTCATGAACTATGGTGTAAAACGATGGAGAAGAGGGCCATGTGAGAGTGGGGGAGACGCAGTTAAATTATAAACTACCAGGGGGTGAATCAGTTACGAGTTGTGTGGCTGTGGTAAGAGGAAAACAAGGTTTTAATCGTGCTGTTGTTGGGTGTGAGAAGGGTGTGAGAGTGTGACAAAAATTAAACTCCGAGCTTCTGGAAGGTATTAAAAGGAAGCATCTAAAGAAGAGTTAGTGCGGAACACCGTCGCAGTGAATATCAGTAGCTTTCTACCGTGTTAATCTTGACAATTGTACGGAGGAACAAGGTTCATATAAAAAATAGTCATGTAGTCTCATATCAAGTACAATATTTTACAAAGTTGTGTGAGAATTAGCAGGTGTGGCGAATTCTCACAGGATTAGAGGCGAAAGTAGCAATAATTTGATAATAATTCTCTTACTGACGCAAATTATGGCATCAGCCTATACCGAACAGTCCGCGTGCGTGCACAAAAGTAGAGCTGCAAAGATGGGTTTAATAGTAATATAACACTCATTCGTGGTTGAAATATATAGCACAAGATTTAGTTAGTAGTGTAGTAACAAGGCGAGTATTGGGCCAACTTGCATGGCAACATGTCTTTAGTGGAACAAAAGGCTTCTCATCACAGTGCTCGAGACGACGCAAACCCGTGGAGGTACAAACCCTATCGATATCCACACAAAAACACACGATATAATCCTCTATCGGTAGGATGTTAAAATATAGATCACTTTCCCAAAAGGGTCAGTCGGTGTATGGAAAGAGACAAAAAGAACAGAAAAGTTACCAAAAGAATGCCTGCATGTGAGCAAAAAAAAAAAAGAAAAAAGAAACAAAAACTGATGAACTGTGTGTGTGTTAACCTCAATCGACAGATGAGACTACGACTGTTCGAGCATATTTGGTGTATAACTAGTCCATCACACGTAGTGGCACCTTAAGATGATACGCATTGATTGAAACTTTTTTACGAGCTGTACTGAAGTTACATGATCGATCCCCTAGAGCAGATCTATGCCCTCGACATTCGTGTAGTAACACACGGGATTAGAGAGGCCCATAACGACTACAGAATTTCGGGTAGTTTTGAGCAATTTCGAAGATCTTCTACTAAACAATTAGAAGGGAGCTATTCTATACCTTTCTTATAGATCTCTTGGCAAACGGATTTTAATATTTCTGGCGCGGTGAGCGTAAAGAGAAAATACTAATGAGAGGATCAAGCGTAGATTTGTGGCGCGATTGCCGATGCTCAATAATCCAACGAGGGATGTGGTGGTCACCCCGAGAGCTAATATGAGCACGCATATTGCTCTCCGCAAAGCTGACAACAAAAATTTTACTTGACTCGTCTCGGCTATCATCCCGATTTTAATTGCACATTTTAAACTTACGATACATGTCTCAAGGATCTGCCCTTTTCAAAAGTTCTGACAAAACTCACTATGGTAATGGAGCGACGCAGGAAAACTAAATATTTATTAATTCTCTCCATGAACATAGATCCAGTGTGCAGAATCCTTGGGGGGTATCAAGGTTTCGCTACAATCAACTCATCACATATTATTAATTCCTACTTTCTTCCGAATTACATGAATGATTTGCCGCTCTCAAACCTTCGACGAACCGTGAGCATAACACAATAACAAATAACCATTCTCGGAACTCATCAAATAACAACATAGCGAAAAAGAAAAGAAACATAAACGCACACCAAGAGGGCAGTACTTCACTATCATTTACACAATTCTTTCAAAAAATTCTCGCCATCTTTTAACCTTCCTGGGAAGAGAAAATAGAGCTCATAATCCTTGATAAAAAACTGAACTACCGAGCATTCCTCAATTTCTTCGAGAGACTGCTTAGAAATAGCCATTTGCAGGGGTTGGTGCACGGCTTTTCGCATCCAGGTTCAATCATGACACCACGTATCTAAAGATGAAACAATGTCAATATATCTACTGATACACTGCAAAACACCTAAGCGGGACTACTACAAATATAACCACAAAGTCACAAACTGCACCATATCGTGTATCAGCTTTGCCAAAGATGCTATTTGAACAGGTTTTTTGAGTATCACGCATTCGGTCAAATTGTATTACAAAATAATGCAATCAATCAAAAAAATATAAGTCTCTTAAGTATAAAAAAAAAAAAATCAGTGCTTGTGGAAGACTATCAAAAAAACACAATCAAAACAGATAGAAACGTTATCTTCTTTATAGAGGGGGGCGCGCTATCAGAAAACATCAAGAGAGAGATGTATGTCCTGTTTAGAAACTGATGCATGCAGGAAAAAAGAACCTTCTTTTCACATCAATACTCTGGGATGGATTATAGACTAGAAACACAGCGGAGACATAATATCGAGGAGGCGTGCTCATAACACAGGACATAATAGATACATAGGAGTACTCGAGGTAATTCGGAAGAAACAATAATAATAGGAGGGAGCTCAACTCGACTTTATCCAGATTCACAAAAACAAATTAGCGGTGCTTAGGTAAAGCTACACCACCGTTGCGGCTACAAGGAAGAAGAACCAAAGCTTATTTAATAACGCATGATTAAAATTGACTAAATCTGCGCAGGTTGCCAGTTTCCAACGTTCGTAAACCGTCTATATTTGCGGCGACGTCATGTGTTGGATCGCTCCAACGGGTTATCCCCTAAATCTACTTCTAATAGGATCTGGACATAAATCAAAACAGAAAACCAATGCAGCCGCGCGCAGGGCTATCGATTAAGGCGGAACGATAAAAACGTATAACAATCTTACGCTAGTACGCAACAACTAAGAAATAACCTGATTTCGCGACTCATAGTAAACACAAGGGAGTGCTGATAATTACTGCGGCAACCAGAGTTATTTATGTGTAGAATAAATATAGTATAATTAAGAGAAGAAAAATTACAGGACTAAAGTTTGACGTGACGGAGTGTTTCCATATTGATTTTCCTTACCAACCAGACTGATACTGTAGGGAAACTCTCATTACCATTATTCTGTGTTTATCCTGTGAATACATCTCCCTCTAACTATTACTAAGCCATTGGCGTTATGTTCTTATGTAAAACATAAAAATAAAAAATAAATATAAATAAAAATGTACAAAATTTGAAGCTGGGAGATTGAAATTATTTGGCGTGCAATATATTACACACTACTTGAATTATTAAGGGGAACTGGACTCACGTGAGTGGTGGTGATAACTGTGAAAAAAAAAAAAAAACAACAAAAATTGCAATAGTTAACGTTAAACGATTAACGTTAAACATATTATCACGCTAAAATTTCATTTACCGTGAGATAATAACGTTTAAATGAATTACGCCGATTAATTCACTTATTTATTTGTTATCGATATTAAAATATACAGATCTTTAACTTTCTCATATAAAGTGCCGGCAATCCAATATATAGAGGTAGGTATAAACATGTTATGGGGTAGGGGGTGAGGCAATATAAATAGGGAGAAAGGTAAGCAAATAGTATTAAGTTAGTTAGGTGGGTAGTATGGAAAGGTTAGTTGTAGTATCACTTAAGGAAGTAATTGCTAAAACACTAAAAGTATTACATTAAAGAAACTTAGATGGTTGAGAGAAAAGTAAGTCTATAATAGTAAGGAAAAGGAGAAGGTGAATTGTAGGTATGGGGGGTAGTAAGGAGATGGGGGGGATGTGAATAGAAATGTAAGGGGTGAGAGTGAGGGTGTACGTATAAAATGGAGAATACGGAACTAATGAGTAGGTAATACATGATAAGGGGAAAAGTAAGCGGAGGTAGACTCTTGGAGGTAAGAGAAGGAACGAAAGAGGAAAATTTAGTAAGAAGAAGTATGGGGAAACAAGGTTAGTAAGATAAGTAAGGGTAAAAGCGAGCAGTGAAATCAAGGTCATGAAGGTAAACTAAATTTATTGATATCGAAATGAATAAACTTGAAGCCAAGAAAGAAGCAATAATATAGGTAAACAGTGCAATAAGAATGATGTTCTTATTAAATGAAGAGTAAGTAATAATAAGATATACAGAGTGGAGGAAGAGTAGGCAATGAGGTATAAAAAGAAAAGTAAGTGGTAGATGTATATAGTACTATAAATATATATAAAACAAATAGGTAAATTGAAGATTATGTACAAAAAGAATAGGTGAATTTATACTTAGGGATATATAACTGATATAAGAAGAAATAAACATGAGATAAGGCTAAAAAGAAGCAAGCGAAGTATAAAGGTTGCCTTGAAAAATACCCAGTTGGGAATGAAGACTGGAGAGTGTGAGGTTGTGTGCTTGAGTATAGTAAGGCTGAGAAGAAAGCTGATATGTTAAATAAGTGAAGAAATAAGGTTATTGGAAATGTATCGATGATTTAGGGGGTGTGATATGTGAGGGAACGATATATATTAATTGAAATAAAGGGGTGATTAGAATATATTGTTCATTAAAAATGACTGGGCAAGGAAAAGAATGTGATGAATATTAGTTTGAGTAAAGGGGGGGGTGAGGGGTGATACAAATAGATCATAAGATTAATGGGTGAATTTAGAGATGAGCAAAGGTATAATATAGGAGAGTAGAAAGGAAAGGTAATAGCGCAGAGCACCGCGGGGACGTGGCCTCAGCCCTGGCAGTAAGTAGTGATTTACTCGGCTCAATCAGTATACTAAATAAAAGTAACAAGAAGGAAAGGAAAAAAAATAAGTGCGCGTAATTAATATGAAAGCCACGCGGAGGACGACAAGTGTAGTGAGAGCATCGATGAAGCTTAAAAGGATATGTTATTGGAATAAAAAATGTGCGAGAAAATGATTTAATACTAGTATCAAAAAAAGTTCCTCAAGCGATGAATTCTCCTAGGGAAAAGGGGTAGATAAGGTGAATCTACTGATAAAAAAATAAAGGGGAGATGAATAAAGTGGATGATGCCATTAAGTGAGACTCTACAGAGGGACGTAAAACTAGGTGGCAATTAATAGTAGACGCGTCAAACATAGATGGAGGGCAAAGATCTAACTATAATAAGGTAACTCAGGGGCCGAGCTCCTCCCCTGGCCTAAATATAGTAATAAAAGAGGATTAGGTGGTACCTGACAACTATATTGTGAGGTATATGGTAAAGTGAACGTATTATAATGAGTGAACAGTGTAGAGAGATAAATAAGAAAGAATAAATAGGTATACTGATAGTAAGAAAAGGGATCTGAAAAAAAGAATATGATTAAATAAAAAAATACGAAGTCAAAAAAGGCAAAAGTATTAGGAGCGAGAGGGAAGCTAGTAGACCACACTATGTAGGAGCTAGGTAGTAGGTAGCATATACGACAGGTGATAAACGAACGAAAAGAGGTATAAAATATATAAATAATTATTATATGAAGAATATAAATAAAAGAATAAGTGAATTAAGACATAAATAGAAGGGCAACAAAAGCGTGGAAGCCCGCGCAACCTCAAACTTCAGAATTCCATCTAGGAATCGCGGCTTCTAGCGGCAATAAGCGGTGCAAGATGGCGTGCGACGGGCATAATTAAGGGCACGGATAAATCATAAAATATACTCTACGTGAATGAATACCGTGAGAGGTACCGCCTGAGAACTACGGTAGAAACGTGCGGTCGCGACGATCAATAATCTAGAGGACCGGGGTAACACGTCGTCAATGAGCTCCCATCAGTCCTCCGCCTGTAGAGGCCGCCTCCTCTTGCTGATAAGGATGGGCGAGCGTTCGGGCAGATCGCGCAATACGGCGGGGTAATATGTGACGACTGCGCGTCTTATGCTGGCACTATATTAATAAGAGGGGGTCCGTCAGTGAGCGGCTTGAGCTCTTAACCTAGGAGCGACGTTGCATTATAAGACTACCCTACATCAAGCACAATAACCGATAATCCTCGCCCTCAGACCGATAACGCATACCTCCCATCTCTCAACTCGAGCAATGCCCTCCGCCAGGACGTGCGAAATAAGCGCGCGTCGCAGGCCAGTAGACCGCGAGCGGAAGAATGTAATCCTGAACGGGGTGTCGCCTCAATACTAGTGAAAGTGTTAAAGTTGTCGTTGAAAAACTCATAACTGCATACATATAAACTACAACGCGCAAAAACCGTCCACTATTATGATCATGCGGGGATGCGGCCTATGCGCTCACTAGCCTGGTATACAATAACACAGCTCCGCAAACAGAAACAAAAAATAGATCGTGGAGAAACCGCACACGCACAACGGGTGAACTACGGGCGCCCGTCAAATAGAGAACTGTTAGGGGTATGGGAGCTGTAGACTGAAGACATGTCCCTCCAGGACTCTCAGCAACAGGCGCACCGCACCAGAGGAGGACTGGCAAACTCAGATTAGACGTGGTAGGCCGGGGGTCACACTCGAGGCAAACATAAGGAACAGACGAGACCCAATCAAAACCTCAAATAGCACGTACAAACTGGTGCTGTGATAAAGCGAAAACTGCACAATGGATGCGCTTCAACTCGTGCGGACGCGATAGTGGGGCGGACGCCCGTGAGAGATGTACGTAGCTGGTGTCATAGGTTGTTCGATAAAATGGTGGGATAGTGTGAGACACTTTATTTTATTTAAATATTATATATCAGTCCTACCAATTGCCACACGGCGCCCTCGGAGCAAAGGGGGCTGGGCGGCCAACGTCGATTCTGGAGAGAGGTAACTGCCAGGCCCTAGTATATATCTGCTGCGGGGCTGCCGTCGTGTCCATCGCCCGATCTGTAGAAGCCCTCAAGCCAGCGCGGGTACTGATAATAAAGCCTGCCGCCACAGTTGAATATCCGTGCAGTCGATATGACGAACTCACACGAACTTCGAAGTGCAGAGACGAACCGAGGAATTTGGCAGAACCGCAGCGCAATCTTCCAAACTACTCCGCCCGGAGGCCATGAACAATCGAGAGAAAAATATAAATATAATATAAATAAAATAATAAAAAAAAAAAAAAATAACAAAAAAAAAAATGTGGCGTAATCGAAAGCCCCAGCAATAATTAAGCAAAATTTCCTAAACCCAAACCATAATGATTAAAGGGGGTAAATTACACTTCTAGTAGCGACACTGATCTCTTTGCCACCAGTGAGGGTGAGTGGGAGTGATGTGGGTGGGTGGAACACTAAGGTTCTTCCATCTTAACATTCTCATCCAGCAAACTACCTTTATCCATTTCATTATTTGATTTACAAATACATCACATGTCAAGTACGATTGGATAATTATTGATAATCAATGATTTATAGTCTAAGAAAAATACTTTTGTTTTGTACTTAGCAACTTTTTATAAATTACATCATTATAGTTCGTAATTTTATTTTCAGCAGATAATGGGAATAATTTCAATGTTGCCTCTGGGTAATTAGTTTCGGCAGGCATTATATTTAAAAATAATACAGAAAATCTGCTATACAAATCTCATCAGGACAATTGTACCAAGAAATTTTAAGCAAGAAAATTTTTCACATAAACACCCTCCAAACCTCTCTTAAGAACTAGCATAAAAGCAATTGTAACATGCCGATTTTTCATATAGCAGAAATAATCTTGAACCACTATTCTTTCATATTACCTTAATTATTTTCTCCTTGTTTCTGTCAATTTTTGGTTGACACCATTTTGTAAATTTGAGCAAAATTTATTTTGCTTTACGAATTATATGTATGCAAATAAGTCTACGCTGACCTCTAATATTCAGGTGCAGTTATATTTGTTTCATTTCTTTACAGAATATTATTCAAGTTCAGTCATATACTCAGATAAAACCAAATTCATATTAGTGCGAGTGAGACATATTAATGTTATTTCTTATTTGAATATAGTTTATTCGTTTATTTTTTAGATAATTATTATAAGTTGCGGCATATAGGTGATTAAGTAGTTGTAACTTTTTATACTCGTAGTAATTCTTGATTAATAACCATTTCTGACCACTATAATAAACACCTCAGAAAGGATACGCTTTGCTTTTACAAAAGTGCAGCGTTTCATGAATGCTAAATAATATAAATGTCCTATAATAAGGTATATCCTAAACATTCATGACTACCAGTCGTAAGCGTTAATATGCATCATGTATGATAGAATTACTTGAAAATGCAATTTATATATGCGTATATGAAAGTTGTAATTTAAAGGGAGAAATCTCATTTTATTTCACGCAAGTTTTAATTGAGTAATTAAATTGATGCGAAATATAGTATTGTGCTAGTAAAGCTACGCTAAATCCATTAGTAAGAATGTCTTACTAAACCAGAGATATTATCTATGTTATATTTTATATCCTTAAAATATTCTCCGAACCATCAGATGGCTATATTCCTCAGCCGAATATTAAGATTTTTTTATGGAGCAGAGTCTCTTCGAAGCAGAGTTATGCAGACAGGGCAATTGCTTAGGAAAATGTAAGAAAATATATTCACAACTCATCCCCGCAGCTTAAAGTTATTTTAATAAAGTATAATATTTTAATAATATGTTTAAGTAAAACTAATTTCATATTTCCACTGGTTATTAAAAAAAGACAAAAACTTTTTTTTATATCAGTCAATGAGTTATAAACTTAAAACATTTTTATTTTATTCATTTAATTTAAAAATTTTTTTGACGTACATTCTACTATGGTACATATATTAGACCACTGCTGCACCAGAAATGCTCGATTTTACTCTATCGACGACTCAGAATCTAAAAAAATTGATTTTTATTATGATTACGATTCTAAGGAATATAAATTCAGTCTTTGTGAAATTATTAGTCACGTTTTCAACTGAAATAAAATTTATTTGGGTGTGATACTTAATATCTTATAAGTGTCATTTGAAATAATAAGGGAATTATCTTGTTCGTTAAGTAAATATATCGGTAAAGTATTTAATATCTCATGTGTGATATGGCTAAAGTTCTATCGATCTACCAATACTAGGTACGTCCATTATCAACCCATAGGTATTATTGACAGTGACAGTAGCACGTGTCACATTTACGGAGCTGATTATTATCTTTTATAGACAAAAAAATTAATTTTATATAAGTCGTCGCTAGAATGTGATATTAATAATTGAAAATCATTGCCAAAGAATATTAATATATCATAAAAAGTATAGAAATATAGATTGCTATATATATTACATTACTTAATCAAATAAATAATCAATAAAATAATATATTAAATAAATAAATAAAATATATAATTATAAAGTTAATATATTAATAATTTAAGATTAAATATTATATATAAATTAATAATAAAGGTTATAATTGGTTGTAGAGTCATGTATGAGAGGATCAGTAGATCCTTACTAGTAACCCTAAGGTGAAATCGATGCATGTACTTATTTCATGCTGAGTGAGAGTTCTATAATTCGATTGTTAATGAATAATTGAATAATGAATAATAATACTGTAGCCGGCAAGAAATAGATAGACGAAAAAGTGACAAATAAATCTAATGATGATCAGATGTGAGAGAGAAGAGTATTTTTTAATAATATAATACATCTTCAAATAATTGGGACAATAATAATAATGATTATAATGTTAGTGATTAAATACTTGACTAAATAAGAATTTTACATAAATTAATGAATAAATAATTTAGACAAGCTGAATAATTATCAAAATTTATATCAATAATAAATAATTATGTTATGATAATAATAAAAAAAGTTGAATAAATAATAATAATAATAATATATAATTCTTTCGTTCAGATTGCTCGCTTAGCTGCTTCTGATATTTCCTGTGCAACACTTGTGTTTTTGTCACAGTGTTATCTTCTTCTTCTTCTTCTTTCTTTCTTCTTCTTCCTTACTTCTTCTTTCATCTTAGAGCTTGTATACATTCTTCTCTTCTTTTGTCTTTTTCTTCGTTCTGTTCTTTATACTAAAAAGCCGGGCCAGAGAACTATTATTAGCTTTCTTCTTGTAATGTCGTGTCTTCTTCTCGCCCTCTCACTCTTCTGGGGGTCGTGTGATGGGCGTGGCTTCTTGTGTGCGTCTCTCCTTTCTACTCTTCTTCTTCTTCTTCGTTCTTCTTCTTTCTTCTTCTATGTTATTCCTTCTGTTATTAGATATCTTGTCATATTTAAAGCAATAAAACACATTCTGTCTTCTTATCCTTTCTTCTTCAATTCACCATTTTCCTTATGCTTCTGTCTATAACCAGCATTCTTCTTCTTCTTCTTCTTCTTCTATCTTCTTCTTCTTCTTCTTTCTTCTTATTATTATTATATATTTTAAGTATTTATTAAAGGATTATTATTATTAAAACAATTTATTATTAATTATTATTATTATTATTATTATTATTACATGATTATTATTATATGTTATATATAATGTGATATTTAGGGATGATAACATTATTTTTATTACTGTGATCAGATGGAGGAATCCCTTACAAGTATGTGCATTAATTGCCTATCAGTTGTATTCTTATTATTATTTATTATTATTAGTTTTAATAATGATATATAATTATATGTGAGTCTTATATGATAGTTATTTTCATTATTGATTATTACTTATTAAATAGTATTATATAATATAATGTATTATTACTCATTATGTTAATATATTGTTTTTATGTGATTTGTATTCTTATAATTAGTTTTAATTTATTGGGGATTTAAAATGTATATATTTTATTAAGAATTATTATGATAATTAATATAATAGTGATATATAATTATTTATTATTATTATTATATTCTATTAAGATAAGTATATGATATTTATTTATTTAATTATTGTTTTTGATTATTGCATTATTATTATTAAATTATTATTATTATTAGAATGTATTTTATATGTGTTTTTTTCTTATTAGTGTATTATTATTATTATTAGTTGATTATTATTTATTATTATTACCTGATTATTATTTATGTTTATTATTATTATCTAATGTGAGATTTATTGATAAACAAGAGATTATGTTTAATAATTTCTTATTATTACAAAGTTTATAGTAACAGCATCTTTGCAAGTTATTATAGTTATTATAAGAACTATGTATTTAAAGTACGTATATATAAGCACTCTTCCATACTCTCTCTCTATTGTTTTATTTTATTATTATTATTATTATTTTATTATTTTGTGATTCATTATTATTAGTTATTATTATATTATATTATTGAGTATTACATCGTTGAAGACTTTATTCATACATATGTAAGTATAGGATTATTATTATTATAGTATTATTATTAGTATATTGATATTAAAGTTTTTACCTATTATTAATTTATTATTGATTATTATTATTATATTATTATTATTTTATTATTATTTTATATATTATTATTCATATAATTATTTACTTGAGTGTTTAATTCATTATTAGTTATTATTATTGATATAATTATTAATTATTATTATTTTAGTGATTGATCATTATTATATTATTATTATCTTTATCTCTTATGTATTTGGATTTATTATTATTTTTATAATTATTATTATTAATTATTATTATGCTATTATATGTATTCATATTTAATTATATATTGATTTTATGTAATATTATATATATATATTAATATGTGGTTTTATTTATTATCTATTAATTATTATTGAGATAGTTATTATTATATTATTATTATTATTTATTATTTATTATTATTATTATTATTATTATTATTATTATTATTCAATTATATTAATATATTATATTATTATTATTATTATTATATCGCTGTTACTTCTACGTACACAATTCATAAAAATGAGGCTCGATTTGGTCTTGTCGTTCGAGCAAATAGGAAAGTAAATATATTATCATAGGTTCTACTTATTTAAATGTAGATTTTAATGAAATGGGAACTCTTTTATCCCTTAGAGAAAATCGTCCAAAAAGGGAATCCCAAAACAAAAAAGGATCTTAAGTGATCCCGAAGGGTAACACAGGAAAGGAAATAGGTGCTAGAGTCAGGCAGAGAAGAGAATAAGAAGTTGTCACCATTATGTGTGATGGGACGCATGCACGAGAGCAGCACTCCTATAACGGATTGACTTGAGCAATATCTTATGCTGCGACACTGTAATTATGTATTAAGATGGAAAATGGCCGGGGATTTCATTGAACAGGAACTTTTGCTAGCTTTTTGCAAGTGTTAGTTTAATTAATAGGTTAATGAGCAATGAGGAGTAGGTGAGTAATAATAATAATAATAATAATAATTATAATAATGTAATTTGTGTAAAAACTATGTCTTACAGAGTGGGAATAGTAAATAACTACACTATATATACAAATTGAATAATATAACTCGATATGATAGTGCCAGTAGTGGAGGGTACTCACGTTAGAACTCTCGGTTCCCGTGTAAGCAGTTCAGTGAGGGATGCGACTCGTGTGTGTGACATAGACGGGATCTGGAGTATCTTCACTGAAAAGTAAATGTGCCGTTCAAGATAGAGGGCTCTAGGCTCGACTCTCGAAGGCTAAGAGCTTTCATTTTCGAACTTATCATATTCTTCTACTACTTTTCTTTTCGATGCATTTATCACACACCTTACCCCAGTCTTGGGGGAAAAAAAGGAAGAAGTACCACAGCGAATATATATAACTTTAAGCATGGAGGTGTTTAAGAAACACAACACAAAAGCTCATTGCAGGACACAGCGACCCGCTAGTATTTCTACGAGTGATGGATGAACGTCAATGAAAGGTGGAGGTACGGTTACTGAAATATTATATGTAGATAATGCATATAGATGCTCGTAAGCATCACTTTAGCCGTCCATGTTATATATATATAGCGTACTATATTAGAAAAGATGATAAAAAGCACCAACATATATTATCGTACCTGCTCACGAGCCATAAATGGACTAAAGTTAGTAATACTGTGAATAAGTTAACAGTAACAAAGTATTATATATAAGCCCTTTAGGCCTTTGACTTATACGACCTCTGTTTCTAAAAGGCCGGGTGTAAATACAGTGAAGCCCCCCTAAGATATTAAAGTATATATATACTATAAGTAGATTGGCTAGTAAGGGTATCACTCCCCATTAATCACACGAGCGGATCGACGAAGACCCCTCTTGTCGCGTTTATGTAGCTGGAGTAATATTTCTAGTACGAGACGATGTTACGAGAAAACAACGTCTTCTACTCTATAATCTAAATACTAAATACTATAAGGACTCACCTGGCGTAGATTTTTTTGTTTGAAGAGTTCCTGGACGGTTCTGACAGTATCTGTAGATTGTATATTTGATGTGATATAGATGTGAATGAAAGGTTTTAATTGAACTTAATTTATTTTTATTTGTTTTATGTATAATGGCTCATATGATTGAATTGTATTTATAATTATTTGAGATCTCGTATATCTAGTGTAGTGAGACGTGTACAAGTAGAAGAAACACCTTTTTCTATCTCGAATAAATGAGACCTTTAGAATTAAACGATTTTAGTGGGAAGGTGTCGTTAAGGTAGAGCTGAGTTTGAATCTGATAATTCTCATAATAGATTTCAAGAATAGATATAGTATGTTTTTAAGAGTGAATATTTGAATATTATGATTTACAAACACAAAAGTTTCTCCGAGACTCCGACAACTCCCACTCGCTCAGCCAGAATTCACTTATTCTCAGTATGACCAGATCAGCTATTAATGTGCTCAACTAGGTAATGAGCGATTAAGTGGATTATCACACTCTCGTGTGACACACACAGTACGTTATACACAAGCACTCTACAGAGTGTGCCAGGTTGGAACAATTTGCTCTCTTCAGCATACACCGTGCTTAAGAACGCATGGAGGGTAGAAGAATTTGAAATTGAAGTTTGATGTGTAAGAAAGAGGTTCTTCATTGTTCGTAATAGAGGTCTGAAGGTCTATCGGGAATATAAACGGTAGATCATAATAAAGTATATGCGTGAATAGGTTATATAGTGTATGTCTGATCGCAGAGTTGAAGAGTTTTACATATAATCGTCTTTATCAAAAAGTGTAAGGGGAACTACACCTCACCTTTACGTATAGCTGAAGCCGCTATAAGACAGAACACCTTGAGGAACGACCTATATCTCTTGACGTTGACATAGAGACAGGATGGTAGATAACAGGCACCTGCTCTCGTGAAACGTGCTCATGTCTGTTCATATTCACAATGAACTGCTCAAAAGGATATCGAGCGATTTGAAAATAAAACGCATTCTACTGTATAAGATGTAAACAGTAGCTAAATAGTGAAGCTAGGTATAGAGAGCTTGAATCACGGCAGTGGTTTCGCTAGCTTGGAGTGATGACTCATGCGCTCGCCGCCTCTAACGCGCAGTGTTTACGATGGTGCACTCACACTCTAGGACTCTCCATACGAAACTTTGAGTAAACTTTGGTGGCACTTGACTCAAGATTGCTGGTCTCGGAACACAGCGCCACCGCGACGAGTCTAGGACAGTATCAGTCCAACTGAGAGAGAGAAAGTATATTAGCCAGCCAACATACGCATTGCGACCCAACAGCTCCTAGTCACTCCCTGTATACTCCGCCGAAAGCCGTTACTGGGCTATCGGAAAGAAGTGAATGAGATTCCAGAATGATCTAAGAAATGAGAGTTGAGAGAAGGGTTCTCAGGACCTTATTTCATATAGAGTTATCACCACACACATTAGTATTTAGAGATTACAAGTTAAAGAGCTAATATAGGGGCGATAGTTTGAGAAGGATCAGAGCGGCTTTACTATTTTATTTTAGGAACAGGTCATTTATATTGACTATCATAACCGGTAGATAATTACATATTTAAGGGAAATAAAGGGTAGATAATTAATAAACAGGTAGATAGTAGATAATTAATAGACAGATAGATAGTAGATAATTGAGAAAGGTAGATAATTGATTGATTGCAGATAATTTACATAAAAAGCAGGCAGGTAACTGATAAACAGATAGATAACTGGTAGACAATTGATAGACAGGAGGGTAATATATAGTAGATAATTGATAGAACGGTAGATAGATAGATAGTTGA